>JAKWBJ010000027.1:157094-327094 GCA_023159175.1 Wohlfahrtia magnifica | reverse complement strand
TATTATATTTATAACTTATTTTTCAAAAAGCACTTAAGTTAAAAACTGTCATCTGCAAAATTAGCTATCAACTCTACTTGGCTTAAATATATAAAAAATCCTCGAATTTCAAAAAGCTGGCGGCTTCGAGATCAATCTTGTATTATGTTGCACAAGTATGGGGTTTTCAAAAGTACGATGAAGTCGTAAAATTATTTAGATTTTTAATTAAAAAGATGCTATATTTACCGGATACAACGCCCAACCACATGCTCTATCTGAAAATTGGATTAATTCATTATACCTCGACACTTTGATTAGCATTGTATTGCTAATACAATCATCACAAGAAATAATTGGAAAATAATATTAAATCGATTGAAAATAAAGGAAAGAGAAGAATATATATCCTCGCATCTAGTTCCCAGTTTCATGATCTTTATTCACAATTAATTTAATGTTACACCCATTTTTTCAGGAGACTACTCGCCACGGTGCACTAGCCTTATAATGAAAGTTACAGGTGGTTTACTAGAGTTAAACTCAAGAGCATTCCGGAATAATTCAGTCGGTGCATGCACAATATGCAATTTAAACGAATCGGAAAACATATTCCACTTTATTGATGTATGCCCCATGTACAATTCATATATAGATTACGGTATTTTGGAAAAGACCGCCTTAAGAAAGATGAAGTTATACATATACTAAATGGCTCAAATTTTTACTTGCTATGTAAATATATCGGAACAAGTTTAAAATATAGTGAATTATTAGTAAGCGAATTTGATCCACAATTCATATAATTTATTTTCGGTATTAAGAAGTTTTGAACTGAATTTATGCTTAGAAAATAAATTACTTTAGCTTATATTACGAATTATAGTAAAGTGCCAATCTGGAGCACAACAATACTGTTAAGCCTTATATAGATATTAATTATGTTTGTTAAATACCTGAATATGTAGAAATATTTTGTTTTTATATATATTAATAAATAAAAATAATAATAAATCTTACTGAGCTCTATTTTAATACATGATTACCGTTTTTATTTGTTATTTGAGTATAAATACAAATATATGTCAACCTTAGGAACACTTACCGTATATAGTGAGAAAATTATACAAAAATTTTTTAGTACAACAATGTAAAAAATTATGTATTATAATTATTATTATATTAATTATTTATTATAATTACTATTATATTATTATTATTTTGTATAATTATACAAAAAGTGGCAACACTAGCAACAATGTACACTTATACCTCGGCTTACGTCGCGTTTCGAAATTGCGTCTTTTTAAAATTTTAGTGTTTGACAAATTCAATAATGGAGAGGTACACAATTGAGCAGATTGCTAAGATTGTCAAAGCCTTTTATGAAAATGGGCGTTCAATTAAAAATGCATTTCGTGGACTTTGTGATTTTTTTGGTCAGCATAATCGACAAAATGTTTCCACAATAGGGAGAATTGTGCCCAAATTTCAGCAAATCGGGTCTGTAGGAAATGTGGAAACAACTGTGCATGTGTCACCAGGTTCGTTTTGCGGAAACCATTGGTGTTATCTGCGATAGTGTTGCTAAAGGGCTGTCTACTTCGACACGTCGTCGTGCCCAACAGTGATGAGATCATCACTGATGCGAATTTTGAATAAAGATTTTAATTTACACGCTTACAAGTTTCAATTGACTCCAGAGCTGAAGCCTAATGACCATTCCAAGCGTCGTCAATATACCGAATGGGCAGAGGTGAATGGTGACTTTAGAAAGAAAATCGTCATCAGCGACAAGGCACACCTTTCATCTCAGTATATTCGTTAACAAGAAGAATTGCCGCATTTGGGCAAATGCGAATTCACTAGTGATTGTTGAAAAACCGATGCATCCACAAAGAGTGCACGTTTGGTGCGGTTTATAGGCTGGCGGCGTCATCGGGCCGTACTTCTAAAATAAGGTCGGCTAAGCAGTTACGGTGAATGATATTCGCTATCGTGAGATGATAACGGACTTCTTGTGGACAGAAATTGACGATATGGACCTAGATGATATGTGGTTCCAACAGGATGGTGCCACTTGTCACACAGCCAACGAAACAATCGCTCTTTTTTGCGAGGAATGCAATGTCCGTGTTATCTCATGTCGTGGCGATGTTAATTGGCCGCCACGATCATGTGATTTGACACCGTTGCAATCCTTTCTTTGAAGATATTTAAAATAAAAAGTGTAAGTCAATAAGCCAAAAAACAATTCAAGGGCTAAAGGATGAGATAATTCGGCACATGAACGACATTTAACCCCAATTATGTCTCAGAAACATTGAAAATATGGTTCGACGGATAGAGATATGCTACCGAAGCCGTGGCGAGCGTTTGGTCTATATTTTATTTCACAGATAATTGTCATAGATCCTTCTATTATAATAAAATATATAAGATACATAATTCTCTGAAAACTTTTAGTTTTATTTACAATTAACATCGTGCGTTTTGGTTAGATAACCCGTATGTTCTTCGTTTGTTTTTTTATTATATGAAATCATCAAAGTGAAAAGGTTGACAGAGTGCCACTTTTTTGACGCCCTTCATTTGTGCTATATAACTTTTGTTTTTGCCAGAATGTTGTTTTTTTTTGTTGTTCGTAAAGAAATTTTTAATATACTCTTTAAGAATGAAATATGTAAAAAATGTTTAAATTTATCATATTATTACGATTTGAATTCTTTCAAATTGCGCCAAAAATAAAATAAACACAATTTTGTTGTTGTTTTACAGTTTTTATTTCCTCACTTTATCTTTATACAATTTATCTTAATAACGCGACTTAATTACCTTACAACACTTTTCTTTACGACTTTATTTAATGACAGAAAAACGATAACTAAGAAACTATGCATAAGGCGTCGCCTTTTATATACAATTGATATTACTTCCGAATTATCTTGTTCTTGCTACAACGCTCGAACTATTTCCGTTAATTCAAATGTAACACACAAAGATGGGCGAATTGGCAGTGCTGCCAAATACACAAATAAGTACGGCATTGACAGTGTGATACATTAATACCAAATATATCAAAATCCCACGATATAGTTTTATAGGCATTGATGTGGTGTATTTTCTTTTTAGGCATTTTTATTTTCATCTCACGTAAGCCTGTTCGTCTAGAATAGATTCATTATCTCTTTTCCCATAGCTCGCCAGTCGCTCTAGATGTACCACTTCGACCGTTTATTTTCTATATATCAATTGACAGACCAAATCTCTAACGAGCACCAAAAATTTTGTTTGCATTACTGGTACATGATAAAATATTGTTATGTCTGTTTTTATGTTACTTGTGGCGCTCGTAAAGTATTAACTAAAGAGTACTATTTTTAGTTGTGACAGTGAGATTATGAGTAATTGAATAATTTTCGTTCACATAAATAGTATTATTTCGATTTGTGACGCTATTAATGAAGAAATTTTTAAGTTAATCAAAAAATATTTCCAGTTAAAAAGGCATAACTAGATATAATACCCATTATGCAATGAATTAAATTCAACTAAATTTCCAATTTAACAGTCATAATTCAAAATTACCTCTTATTTGCAAATTTATTACACAAAACTTAAGTAAATTGTCTTCTAAGGCAGTTTATTTATATGTGGAACTCAATTTGACTATATAATAACAACCACGTTATTAAAAACAGTTTTTTGCCTCTCCTGAACATTTACAAATTTTGAGTTGTGACAGTTCATGATTTAGTGTGCGATATGTTTTAGGGAGATCGAACGGTTATTTTTCAACTGGTTTTAACTGTTTTTATCGGTTTTGTCGAATACCGTTTTTTAAAATGTAAATTTTTCGGATACCGAATAAACTTGTTATTTTAAAAGGAATAAGCGGATATTTTAAAATGTATAATTTGAACCAAAAATTTTCGTAATTACTGTAAAAAGGGGTGTAGAATTGATGAAGGTTCTTTATATATCAGGTAACAAAAGTGTGTGATAATATCTACATCTTTTTTTTAGTAAAAATTTAAAATTTTAGTGAATTATTCATATGAAAAAAATGCTTCATATTGAAGAAATAACTTCATTTATTCAACTTAAAGAAATTTCTTGAACATGAATAAAATGCATTTAGCGAGATGTAAATATGACGAAATTTGGTTGAATTTAATAGTACATTTAACTAATTATTTTAGTATAATTTTATTCATATTAAGGAATTTTTATTTAAATTTGTTAATAATTTTTATTTATATTAAAGAATTTCTTTTTAAATTAACTAAAATATTTTGTTAATTTTTATTCATATTGAAGAGTTTTATTTAATATATATTATCTATTTATTCATATTGTTACGTTTCAACTTTTCTAGAACGTTTGAGTTTATTTTTATTGCGTTAAAATAAAAAAAATAACACCACTTTGTTGTTGTTTACCGTTTTTATTTCCTCACTTATTTTTTATACAGCTTAGCTTGCAACAACATAATATTCGTTTATACAACACTTTTATTTACGCCTAAAAACGACTTTACTTTATGACAGCCAAACGATAACTATTTGACGTAGGTAAAGCAGCCTCCTCATATACCTCATTGCCTACAGTTTGGAAAGTTCCGGAAATGTCTCAAACGCTCTCATGTTCCCTATTTCATATCCGTTAATTCAAATGTAACGCACCAAGGTGGTCAAATTGGCAATGCTGCCAAATACGCATATAAGTATGGCAATGACAGGGTGACGCATAATTACCAAAATTCTACAATACAGGCGCTTTTATGGTGTATTTTCTTTTTTAGGCACTTTTATTTTCGTAACAATATATTATAAATTAAATTCATTTACGGCATCATTTTGCCAGGGAAGAACATCAAATTTATTGAGAAATTTCGAAAATTGTTACTTATTTCAGAATCTTTGTCACTACTGTTGAGGCCAGATGATATTTCCAAGTTTGAGAATGGTAAAGTTTCCCAAAGTAGTTCTTCCTCTCATTCTCTACATAATATAATGTACAAAGCGCAACAAAATAGTGTTATTAGTTTTTCGACTAAAGGGTTTTTTTCAAGATGGAAGATTTGGCATGTATTGGGATTTTTGAGTATACCAAGAGCATTTTAAACTAAGCTCCGTGCTCGTGATAAGCGATAGTTGAAAATTTTATTGTTGTGAAACTTTCTCTGGCTATATGGCTTTAACATCCTTTGCGTTAAACGAAAACTGCCATCAGATATGAACACGGATGGTACTATACATAAAAATTCAAGTATTAAATAGAATATGATAAATATTTTCAAATTTACCTTTAAATCCGTTCCTGGGAATAAATAGTTCTTCTTTGGGAAAATTCAATAAATTCCTTTTAATGCAGTCGCCTACATCTATCGCGTTAATGCAGCGTCGTCATTGGCTCTGCCGTCGTCCCAACATCCACCATTATAAATTTATAATTTGCGTCCACAACAGCCATTAATATAATGCTTTTAATCCCCTTGTAATTATAATAGAAGGATCCATCTGTGAATTTTGCTCTAAATGCTATATGTTTTTCATCTAAGGAAATGAAGTGTGACATTAATATACATATTTTTATGTATAGTATAAAAGTTCTTACTAATCGCTCCTAGACACACAGGAAAGTTCTACCTGTGGTAAATCATCTCTACAATTTATTTCATCCAGACTCAGGCTTACACGGCTAAAAGTAGTATAAACATGTGTACATAATATTAATATCGAAAATGTGTACTACTGCTTTTCACCGTTTACAATAGCCGGAGATATTTATTTGACCCGTAATGAAGAGTATATTGCCTGTGCAGTTTCAGGAATTAGAATGGATATTGGGGACGAGGAGACTACAAATGCGCAAGATAAATCCTTGTAAGTATTTTCCGCCGCAGGAAACCGTAAAGTTATTAAGAGCCTGAAGATATATAATAATTATTATTGTTACAATAAGATTATTTTCTAAAATATATTCTGTTGACCATTTTATTTATTTAATTTTTTTAAAATAAAATAATTTATGCGTTCACTATTTGTTATTTTTGAAAACAGCTGTTTTGATTTTACTTAGTTTTGATTTCTTACTTATCGTGTAAGCGTAAAAAAAATTGTGGTAAGATTTGTACTGTCATTTTTAAAATACGAATGGAATTTAATAATATTTTCTCTCTGATTTTACGTACGTAAAGTATTATCGTGTAAACTACCTTTAATATCTATATAAAACGGAATTAGAAAAAAAGATATGTGGAAACACATTTTACTTGCACCAAAAATGAACAAAATATAAGAAAAAAATCACTAAGGATCCTAAAGGAATTAAAAAAAATTATTTGTAAATAAATTTCGAAATAATAACAAAAAAAAAAAATGTATATTCGACTTGGTATTTTTAAAGACATTAACTATTTGTACATAAATACATATGTACATATGTACAGTGTATTTTGTAAGTTTTATTTGCCAACGCCTAGAGGTATAGAAATAAGTTTTCCCTGCTGCACAATAAACGTCAATCTTATAGACATATTTAAGGTAATTAATAATTTCTGGTGTCGAAGGGCCTTTTCAACTTAGTATTTAGGTACACTCAATATATCGATACTTATTAGCCTTTCTATCGATTTTTAAATATTTTCACATTTCAGAGAGCATCTATAGGAACATAAATGCATGCACCACATATGTACATATGTATGTATCCTTGATGCGAGGAGGAAACACTGAAAAGAACCCATGTATAATTTTTTAGTTATGCAATTTTTAAATTTTGTGTTAGGTTATATAATTTTTTACTTTATGTGCCGCTGTGGTATGGTAGGTAAGACATCCGCCTACCAACCAGAAGGTCGTCGCTTCAATACCAGGCCCCAGACCATCTTAAAAAAGAAAAAACGTTTTTCGACAGCGGTATCACCTCATAACATTAGCTAGTAGCTGGTTATGAGTATAAATACCATTGAAAACTTCTCTAAATGCATTTGTCGTTCGGAGCCGGCGTTAAACTGTAGGTCCCTTTCAATGTGTTTAAAAATAGAATCGGGTGCAATTCATTGACTGAGAGATATATATATATATAATTTTTTATTAGTCATTTAGTCTAGTCATCTAGCTATTGTATCACTCTACGAATTTCTTTTTTTTGACTGCCCTATAACGCCAGCTCCTAATACTTGTACTTTATAATTATTGTTGGTTACATATTTTCTTTGGTTTAAAAATTATGGTCAACATAGGTATAAGAGACTTCTTTTCTTTATAGAAACCTAGCATAGTTATAAACCATTTGTTTGTAGTTCTCGACTTATTGATCTTGCACTAAAGTAGTTAAAATGTCTTCAGATATTTTTGATGGAGTTTTCATTACTTCGCGAGCTGTAGGTCTCATTTGCACATTATTAAAAATTTTAGGCCTGTTTCAACCCGTAAATTTTCTAGTTAATGGAAATTTTTATGTATTAGGGCTTTTTATGTTAATAAATCCGATTTCACGCAAAGTTTGTTTGTTTTACTTTTACCTGCTACATTTCTGCACGTATCATTATCGGTCTTAAAACGCAAATGTTCTGTTTAGTGACGAATCAAAATCCAATTTAATAACGTGTACAGTGATAAGTATGTATGGTAAAAGGCTCGATACAAGCAACTGTAAAAATAATCTTAAGTATGCTGGAGGCAATGTTATGCTCAAGAGCAAATTAAGTAGGACATTTTTATAAAATTGATGACATAAACGACTTTAAAATCAAAGCAAGCTCTTAGAAAATCTAGAAGGTGGATGGAAACGTATACCAGAATCCGTAATTCTGTAACCATTTTTCTCTATTTGATTTTTTTTCTCTAGATATCGATGTACATAGTGTAAGTGTACCAGCTAGGGATGTCAGATTCTGAAGCGGTAAACAGAGAACATTCAAAAGAAAAAACAGTACAAACTCTAAAAAAGAGTACATTTTTAAGTATTTTCAATTCCTGTAACATCAGAATACAACAAAACTTCACAGTCGATTAATATTCCATTTTGGACATCTGAACAAATATCTTCAATTTAATTTTACACCCAGTTAAAGAAATTAATCATTATACATATACATATATGTATGTATGTAAAAAGTGTACTTTTTAAATTTCTTTCATATTTTCGGAGTACATTTTTAAAAAAGAGTACGTGTACTCTTTAAAAGAGCACGTATGACATTCCTAGTGCTAGTGATCTGCAGTTTAAGAATTTTGTTTATTTGAAACTACTGTCCTAGCACATGTGAATTTGGTATAGGATTGCTGACTAATTACTACAAATCATTAATTTGATTTGTTTCAGATTAATTAAATTTAAATAATTTTTTTTGATTAAAATTGAGAAATTTACTGCTTTTGTAGAAAACACAAAGTTTGCCAATAGTCGGCACCAATGTTGCAGTGTTCGGCGTACTATGATTCTATTCTTGGCATATCATATTTTAGTGCACAAAATAATATATCGAGAAAGTCTTCAAACTGTTACTTATTAAAAACAAAGATTTTTCACATTTCTATATGTTCAATAAGTTTAAGCAGGAATGAAAGATTAATTTATATCAGAAAATCATGAATAATCAGGTGTGTTACAGAATTCAAGACAGAATTGTTATTTATCAGAATTGAAAATCAATCCTGATATGAATTGGTGTGATGAAATCATCTTGGTTTCGCCTTGTTTCGAACATAAACAAAATTAATTGTCGAAACAGATGTAAAGGTTTTGTTAACATTTGGTTGGCAACGTTGTTTTTTTTCTTTTTTTGGTTTTGTTTATTTGGTGTCGCATAAATTTAAAGTTTTTTTTTTTTTAACATTTATAAGTCGCATTTTAATAATTTATTGGTAAATAAATTTTGGTGCAAATATTCTTTAGCAAAATTATGGTAGAAGAGGCTGTGACATTTCTAATAATCGATGAAGGGTGTTGTGAAAAAATTAAAAGGAAATTTTGAAGAAAATACAGCAACATATTGGAACTTAATTGAACCTAATTTAAGCCGAGAAGTTATTTTAAATTTTGGTGTGATGGTTAAATAAAGATGCTTTTAAAATCTTGTTGGATATTATTAAAATACATTTTGAGGTTTTTGGCAGAAGGGTTTTTAATCTATCAAAAAACAAACCAGATGAACAATTTTTTTTACCTATCAGCCAGCTGATCTGACTAATTTTGACAAAAAACGATAAAAACAGATTATTTTAACGTAGGCAAACGACAGCGTTAATGTGCATTAGAAACTCACTAATTCAAATTAAAATTTTTAATTTAACTTTAAGTAAACAACTGTTTCTTTTTGCTCATATTTTGCTACAAAATAAAGCCTTACGATAATTTTCTTAAGACTTTATTGCTGCGTGAAGTCGTCAAGTTTTCAATGGCTGAAGTGCGTGCAGCTATTGATAATTGGCCATTGCGACTAAAGACATGCTGTTCCTATTTTGGTTGAAAGATATATAAAAATTTCAAAATTTTTATTTCTAGAAGTCTTAGAAGATCTTTAAGATCTCAACTTTTTAACGCAGTTTAAGTTTCCAGCTGGGGTATCTCGCAGTCTGTCCGGGTTCGAAACCAAAAGTCTACTTCCTTTGAATAAAAAAGGCTATTATTTATTTCCGTGATTAATAGTAGAACAAAGCTTCTTTATTAATGAAACCTTAAGTTTAACTTATTATCTATCTTAACTACAAAACAGATTTAGGATGGTGCTGCGGGAAAATTGTATTGGTAATATCTGGAACAGGATTGGACGTGTGTTGATTTCTTAACTTAAGAAACCATTTTCGATTAGAACTTGCTTAGTTTAAATTAAATATTAACATTAGAAAGTCGGCTTCCCACTAAATTTTTTGTTAAGAAAACAAGCGTTTTTGTAAAAGCCGAAAGACAGTCACTAATTAACGCAAAATACTGTCAAGAATACTCATCTAAGCTGAAAATGTTGTTAACATATCGAAAGCAGAGAATATTTATAAATCTTACTAAATTCTATTTTAATACATGATAGTAATAATTATTTTTACTTATTTGAGTATACACTCAAACCTCGTTTTATGCGATTGATCCGTTCCAGAGAAAATCGCATAAAACAAATTCGCATAAAACGATACACTAGCTCCATACTAAAATTAATGATTCGTCCCTGAATTTTGAAAAAACGCATAAATTCAAAGTAAAGCATTAAAACTCAAACAAAATAGCATAAAAAAGTCAACAAAAAAGTAATTCATTTATTAAAAAAACAAATAAACATCAATTCACTACGTACTTAACAAAGAAACAAATATTTACATTGAAAAAATTAATTATATCTCGTAATCAGAATCACTAATATGGCGTGTGCCGAGTTTCTGAATTGGCACTATATCGCTTTCATCATTAGAGGAAACAAACATATTTATGAGTAGATTACTATTTTTATCACTACAAATGTTCTCACTTTGGCTGCAAGAAACAACAAAGTTTTCAGTCAGTTCTTTCTTCTTAGGTACTTGTTGAAAATAATTTGTCATAAGTTTTTGTGATGTCGATTTTTTAACTCTTTTTGTAACTCTCGATATGCCGAAAATGTGTTGTTAAGCCCATGCTGAATTTTTAGTGCCCGTTCCGTATTGGGATCTACATTAAGAATTTCGTTCTGTAAGTCTTTAACTGTTTTACCAATTTTATCAATTTATTTTAAAGTAAGGGACTCTACAAGTTCTTCACAATCACTTTCCCAATTATTATCTTCCATATTATCAGCAGTTAGACTAACAATGCTGTCATCAGATAACGGAACATCTACGAGAAGCTCTTCTATATCATTATGGTTCAAAGAATCAAATCCATCGCTTTCAATTTGTCGAGCCAGCATTAACATTTCTTCAGATAATACAAATATTTCATCAGCAGTATTACTCCGAACACAACCTGGCCATACAGCTTTGCAGCACCCATTTAATGTATTTGGTCGTATACTGGATACTGCGGGTGCAACCAAAAATATGCAGTCGAAAATAGTAGATTTCCATGCCTCGGTCAATGTTAATTCTTCATTTTCAATTTTATTTAAAACAAATTGGTATGTGCTTTTTATATAATATTTCTTAAAAGTGGAGATTATTCCTTGATCTAGTGCTTGAAGAATACTGGTTGTATGTGGTGGCAAAAATTCAATCTTAATATTTGAATGTTCCAAATGTTCGAAATGTGTCCAGGAGCATTATCTATAACAAGTAAAATTTTGAATTCAAGACTTTTTTCCTTCATATACGATTCAACTTCTAGTACAAAACATTTGTAAAACCATTCACTAAATAATGCAGAGGTTACTCAAGCTTTAGTGTTTACCATCCAGTGAACTGGCAAACGTTTTAAGTCTTTTCCTTTAAGGGCCCGTGGTTTTAAAAACTTATTTACGACTAATGGTTTTAACATTTTATCTCCTGAAGCGTTGCTGCATAGTAAAACCATTAATCTTTCTTTACTAGGTTTAAATCCACTGGCTCTTTTTTCTGTTTTAGGAATGTAGGTTTTATTTGGCAATTTTTTCCAAAATAAACCGGTCTCATCTGCATTGAATAAATTACGAAATTACGAATTTTCTTATGGGATCTTCATTTTTTTTAATCGATCGTATAGTTGATTTTCCTAAGTTGAACTTCTTTCCAAGAGATGTATACTTTGCACCATTTTCTAAGAGTTCGAGAATTTTAATTTTTGTCTCTAGGGTTATTGTTTGTCGTTTTTTCTTATTTTTATCCATACTGTAATCTGAAAACGTACAAATAAAATATTTTTGAGCACAGAAACTTTAAAATAAAAAACTTTATAAGTTCTCACTTAAATCACTTTTACGATAAATTAATCTCAATTTTTTATACGAGTAATATTCACTAAGAAGTTAAAACAAACACCACAATAAACTATTATATTTAACTTCTTGATTAAAAGGGATTTCCACTAAGTTGAAAACTAGAATGATATTCACACTAAGTCACAGCGCGAATTTTATAATACTTTACTTTAACCGAACTTTTTAAAAATAAAATACAAGATTTAGAGGAGAACTAACCGTTCTTGGCCTTGGATAACCACCAACTGTTTTATTTAGTTTCTATATTGTTATAATGAGACTTATGCTAGTATATAATTATGCTAATTCAACATTTTACAGTATTGCTTAATTCAACATTTTACAATATTGCTTATTAATTGATTAATTTTAATTCAATTTAATTCAATTCAATTTTAATTTCAATTCCAAGAATTGCGACCGAAAAATAATTTTGATTTTTAATTTTATTCTAATAGACCGGAAATGAATTTATGTTACAGTTTTATTTATTTATAATACTATTTATAAAGTCGTCAATTACGTCTGTATTTTTATATGTAACTTCTCCCCCCTTTAGATTAGAATTCTCCTGAATTCTATTGTTTAATTTTATTTTAATATGTTTATGTTTGGTTATGATTATTATAAAAAAGGTAAGTATTACAATTATGATTAAAATGTTACAGCTATATGTGATTCTTTTGTGGAAATTTAATTTTTTGATATTTCTTACATTTACTTGATGTTCTTCTTTAATTTGTTCAAATGTTATCTTATTAGTAAAATTCCATAAACTATCAATATTATTAAATATTTGTTTTTCTTCTATAGTTTCTACAATGTTTGAGAAGAGATAATCCTTTATTTTTACTGAGCAATTATTATAATTAATTAAATAGTTCCCATTTAAGATAATTTTTTCAGAATTACAAGTTTGATTTATACTTATATTAGTTGCACTTTTAACTATAATTGTGTCTATATCTAATTCAAATATTGCAAATTCGTTATGTTTTATTAGTTGACAATTATTTTTGATTATACAATGTGTGCTTATTTTTAAGTCTTTTAGATATTTGTGTTCTTCAAATTTATAAATTTTGTTATCAAATTCAAAAATCTTTTCAATACTATAATCTATTTCATTACTTTCATTATTTGGTATGGGTACAATTGATCTTAATTTTACTATTTCAAAGGTTTTAGGTATTTTTATGCCAAAAACTAAATGAGAATCGCTTAAAAACGTTGTTCCAATTTGTATATATTTTAATTTATCATAGTCTATTTTGTATTTCTCAATTTCATTAAAAGTTAAAATACTAGGATGTATCATACCATATTTTGCGGAAATAACATTATCCTGCAAATGTTCTATCTTATTTTTTATAAGTTGTATATTTGATAATTGTTCTAAATATATGTGTTTATCATTTTCTATATCTAGAATTTTATCTATAGAATTTATTTTTGTCTCTATTATTTTTCTATCATTTTTGATAATCATTTTTAAATGGTTTATAGTTTCATTAAAATAGTTATTAATTACAATTTGTTGATCATTATTGTTAATTATTTCATTAATATTAAATAGATGTTTTTGAATGTTCTGTCTGTCTTCGTCATCCATAGTGCCGAATAACCATTTCGACATACTGCCTATGCCGTTAATTAGTCCTCTACGTTGTCTGATTCGTTTTGGTTTTAAAGTAATCAATTTATTCCTGGCTTCTAATAATTCGAGTTGAAGTATTTCTTTATTTTTTGTCTTTATTAAAATAACGTTTTCTGTCATATTTTACCTCTTGACAGATCTCACATTGGTTAATTATCAATTGAATTAATTCCATAAGTTTTGGATAGTAAATTTTGTTTCTAAGTTGGTTATAAGTTTCGATTATACCTGAATGCATGCTTTCCTTAACATGGTACAATGATATTTGCTTAACTGCTTCCACTTCTGTATCTATATCCTGTGCTCTTTTAGTACATTTAATAAACTTTATTTGACTGTCATTTGAATACATCTCTATTAGCTTTTCCTGTACTATATTATACTTTCTTTCTTGTAGTTCTGAATAAATTCCAATTTGGCCTTTTGATATGTATCTCCTAAAGATTTCTCCCATGTGCTCAAAATCGTTTTCAGCAATAAAAATAATTCGTTTACCATTTATCTCTTTGAACTCTTCTACCTTATTATTTGTTAAAATTATTTGAGTTTTATATATATTAACTATTTCGTCTTTAATGAAAAAATAATCTCCTAATTCTTCATCAGCTGAATGTACAGTTGCCATGGTTACATCGTCTTCTATGTGATTAATAGGGAAAGAAATTTCGCTATTACTGTTTTCACCCCCCTCGTTTTCTAAAATAGTGTCCTCACTTTTCTCAATTCTGCTTAGAAAGTCTGCTACTTTATTTTCCTTTCCTTTTAAGTATTCGATCTCAAATTGATATTCACCTAATTTTAACAACCATCTCTGGTGTCTGGGAGACATATCTTTCCCCCTGTACTTGGAATGTAAATATTTAATTGGTTGGTGATCAGTAAGAATTTTAAATTTTCTACCGTAAAGATAAGGTCTGAAATAATTGACACTCCACATTATGGCCAGAAACTCTTTATCTGTTGCAGAATAGTTTCTTTCATGGTTATTCAGAGTTCTTGAGGCGTAACATACTGGATGTCCTTCTTGTGACAACACAGCACCGATCGCATAATTGGATGCGTCTGTTGTTAATGTAAACTGTTTTTCAAAGTTAGGGAAGCGTAATATTGGATGTATACTAATTAGGTTTTTTAATTTTTCAAAGGCTTCAATATAAGTAGGATCTTTGATATTTATTCTCACCCCTTTTTTTAAATACTTAGTAATTGGTTGTGCTACTTTGGCATAATCTTTTATAAACTTTCGGTAATATCCTGTAATTCCTAAAAAACTTTTGATCTGCCTTTCTGTTCTAGGTAATTCTAATTTTTCTATTACCTTAATTTTATTTGGATTAGGTTTCATTCCATGTTTCGTTAAAACATGTCCCAAAAATTCTGTCTCTCTCTTTAAGAAATTACATTTATCTATTTGAATTTTTAAATTTTTCTTTTCCAGCACATCAAAGATCTCACGTATTGCATTTAAGTGTTCTTGTAGCGAGGTACTAAATATTAGAATATCATCTAAATACACGACACAAGTTTTGTTAATATAATCTCTTAAGATTTCGTTCATTAGCCGTTGGAATGTGGCTGGCGCATTTTTTAAGCCAAATGGCATTCTTATAAATTCATATAACCCATGTGGTGTTACAAACGCAGTTTTTTCTCTGTCTTCTTTTTTCACTAAAATCTGATGATAACCTTTTGCTAAATCTAACGTGGTAAAATATTGAGCTCTACCTAACTTATCTAATATTGACTCAATATTTGGTAATGGAAACTTATCGTCTATAGTAACCTCATTTAACTTCCTATAATCTATTACTATGCGGTACTTTTTTTCACCAGAATTGTCCATTTTCTTAGGTACAACTATAAGTGGACTTGAATACTTGGAGTGGCTTTTCTGAATAATACCTTGTTCTTCCATTTCTTTAATTTGTTTTCTAACTTCCATTTCATGTTGTGGTGGATATCTGTACATTTTTGAATTAATTTGTTGTTGTGTTGTTGTCTTTATTTCGTGCTGAATTTCAGTTGTATTTGTTAATAAATCACCTTCTTTAAAAAATAATTTCTTATATTGTTTTAACAACTTTATAATTTCCCTATGCTCTTCCTCGTTTAAATGACCTAATGCAAGTCTTTCAAAGTTTGAATCACTAATTTCAAGTGTGCATATGTGACTAAAATCGTAAGGCTTGTTCAAAAATTTGCATGTTTTTCTGTTAAGTGTTATTTCTCCTTTTTCTATATTTATTTGAGCATTCAGCGAATTTAATGTATCAAAACCTATAATAAAATCATAAAGTCTTCCTCTTAATGGTGTGACTTTCCAACGTACTCTTGCATTGTCTGGTAAGTTAAATTCGTCTGGTCCTTTTGTATGTACTTCATACTTTATTGTATCTTTATTTGTTATTGTGCTAAATGTTATTGGTCTGTTTAATTTAATTTTCATAAAGTCATCTATTTCACTGTTAATTAAACTTAAACTAGCTCCTGTATCTATTAATGCTACGTATCTTTTATTTTCAATATTCAATTCTATCTTGGGCAAACATTCTGAGGCTGCCTCATAAAAAACATGTTATTGCTTTCTTCTTCATAATTTCCTATTGGTCCCTCTGGGCTTTGCCTATCAACAATTAAGCGATCTTGGCCAACTGTGTGATTAGGGTGTCCTGCCACTCGAGAGTTACCATAATTAATCTCTAATCCTTCCCGGCTTTGCCTATCGAGGTTTAAGCGATCTTGGCCAAACCTACGACTAGGGTGTCCTGCTACTTGAGGATTACAATAATTAACTTCTAATCCTTCCCGGCTTTGCCTATCGAGGTTTAAGCGATCTTGGCCAAACCTACGACTAGGGTGTCCTGCTACTTGAGGATTACAAAAATTCACTTCTATATTATCTATTTCCATAGGTTCTATTCGGTTTTGTCTATGCGGATTCCAACGAACTTGGTTAGAATAAGGCTTGGGATATCCTGCATGTTGGAATTGTCCTACGGTATTATTATTTCCTAATTCATTTTGGATTTTGTATCGTGCCGAATTATAAGAAACGTTATTATTTCTATTATTATTATTATTTATATTATTATTAGTATATCTATTATTGTTATTATTTATATTATTATTGTGTTTATAGTTGGCGTTGAACTGCTCTCTGTTCTGATAATTTTGGTTTCTATTAAAATTAATATTAATATTCTTATACTTGTTCGCTTGTGAACGATTGAAAGTTCCTCGAAACTTTCTAAATTCTGGCCTAATGCAACTGTCCTCGTACCTTCTTTTCATCATTATATCTATTATGGTCCCTAAATCCCGTTCATCGTATATCTTATCTAATAATATTCCCTGCGTCATTTCCTTTGCTATGTTCGTTAATAAACTGTCCACATTAGTCAAGTCTATGCAATGATCGTCCCGAAAATAAATACTTAATTCATCACTTTTATACTTAATATTCTGTAATTCTACAGCTAGCTCACTTACGTTATTTACTCTTAGTTCATTTATCCTTCTGTAGATTTGGTGTGGCTCCACGTCTGGTCTATACCTTAACTTTAGTGTTTTCTTTATAATAGTCCAATTATCAGGTTGCTGTACATTGATCACGACGTTCTTTGCTTCTCCTTGGATATTGCGGTAGTAGATAGCCTTTATAGCTTCCTTCTTTAGGATTTCCTCTCCTATCGTTGATAGCAAGTACTCCACACTGCTCAAGAATGAATTTATGGTGATATCTCCAACACCCGTAAATACTGGTAAATACGATACATTTTTTAAAATTCGGTCCAACTGGTTATATTGCTGATGTTGTTGTGGCTGTTGTTGTTGTTGTTGTTGTAGTTCTAGGTATGCACTACGCAGCTGTTCTAGTTGCTGCTCCCGCCTTGCTAATTGTTCTAGCACTGACGTGTCTATTGCTTGAGTTGGTTCCATCCTTCTTTGGTCGAACACGGCGTTCCTTTTTATCTTGTAAGTATTTAAAATTTTGCTGGTTAAAGTTTCTTGCTCTTATTAGTGGTGTCCGATTGGCTTAAGTGTTCACTGCACTATTTGTTTCATCTAGTGGTGTCGACTTGCCTTAAATGTTCACTGCACTGATTATTTTAGTGGTGTTTAATAAAATTTTTTTTTTTTTTATTATTCACTGCACTTTTTATTTTAGTGGTGTCTAATTTTTATTTTAATTATTCACTGCACTTTTTATTATTAATAATTTATAATCCTGGAGGGTCCCGTGGGATTCGCAGAATTTACTTTAGTTATTTATTTTTTATTTTTTTTTTAGGTACGTTTCACTAGATCCCGTTCACTGACATTGGGATCCTACCGACTGCGCCAATTTTATAATACTTTACTTTAACCGAACTTTTTAAAAATAAAATACAAGATTTAGAGGAGAACTAACCGTTCTTGGCCTTGGATAACCACCAACTGTTTTATTTAGTTTCTATATTGTTATAATGAGACTTATGCTAGTATATAATTATGCTAATTCAACATTTTACAGTATTGCTTAATTCAACATTTTACAATATTGCTTATTAATTGATTAATTTTAATTCAATTTAATTCAATTCAATTTTAATTTCAATTCCAAGAATTGCGACCGAAAAATAATTTTGATTTTTAATTTTATTCTAATAGACCGGAAATGAATTTATGTTACAGTTTTATTTATTTATAATACTATTTATAAAGTCGTCAATTACGTCTGTATTTTTATATGTAACTCGCGCTACAATAAAAGTCACAAGCAGTGTTGCCACAACCAAAAAAAATTGTACATAAAAAAGCGTGCACAAAAAAAAGCATGCAAAAAAAAAATTCAAAATCGCACAAATTTGAATTCGCATAAAAAAATTCGTATAAAACGAAGTTTGAGTGTAAATGCAAATACATGTCGACTTTAGGAAAACTTACCCTATATAGTAAGAAAATGCCACAAAAATGTTATAGTACAACAATGTAAAAAAATTGTTTTAATGGTATAGATTTTGTATAATTATACAAAAAGTGGCAACACTAGCAACAATGTACACTTATACCTCGGTTTACGTCGGTGATTGCAAAGTTGCGTCGTGTTTGTATCAGGTTGTGTCGCATGGCTTCGAAGTTACGTTATTAGTGCTTTAATTTGCGTCATTAATATGAACATATTTGGACTTGGCTAAACGAGGATTTCCCGTTTGAGTCTAATGAAAATACATAATACATAGGCTGATGCATTTATAATATGAATGCCATTTTTAATTTAAATCCTTTTTTGTTGGGTTTGTGTGTTATTTTCATGAATTGTTATAGGTATTTTAATTGTGATAAAAACTGTTTTTTTTTAAGAAAAAATATATTTTTTTACATTGAAAAATCGATTTTCAATATAAAAATCGTATTTGACAAATATAACCATGAAGAGGAACACAATTGAGCAGCACGTTAAGATTGTTGAAATCTTTTACGAAAATGAAAAGTTTTATGAAAGTTAATGGTGACTTTGCGAAGAAAAAGTCTTAAATACACTTTCAAAAAAAAAAAAAAAATATATATATATATATATATAGTATATATATATATATATATATATATATAGTATATATATATATATATATATATATATATATATATATATATATATATAGTATATATATATATATATATATATATATATATATATATATATATAGTTTTATGAAAGTTAATGGTGACTTTGCGAAGAAAAAGTCTTAAATACACTTTCAAAAAAATATATATATATATATTTTTATATATATATATATATATATATATATATATATATATATATATATATATATATTATATATATATAAATACACTTTCAAAAAAAAATATATATATATATATATATATATTTATATATATATATATATATATATATATATATATATATATATATATATATATTATATATATATATATATATATATATATATTTTTTTTTTTTTTTTTTTGAAAGTGTATTTAAGACTTTTTCTTCGCAAAGTCATCATTAACTTTCATAAAACAAAATATATATATATATATATATATATATATATATATATATATATATACTTTCAAAAAAAAAAAATATATATATATATATATATATATATAAAAAATATATATATATATATTATATATATAAATATATAAAATATATATATATATTATTATTATTATTATATTATATTATTATATAATATATATATATATTATATATATATTATATATATATATATATTTTTTTTGAAAGTGTATTTAAGACTTTTTCTTCGCAAAGTCACCATTAACTTTCATAAAACTATATATATATATATATATATATATATATATATATATATATATATATGTATATATATTTAAATTTTTCATATTTTAAAGGGTGTACTCTTTCTTATTGTGTTAAAAAAAAAATACAACAAAATTGCCAAATAAACTTATTCATTTAAATTCAACTCAAAATATTTATATCGCATTTTGCCTATAAAGTGTTGGATATACACATACCATGTGTACATACATATGTATGTAAGTACATACAAAGGATTTTGACTGATTAACTTTGATGCATGACTTAAGCAATTTTATTATTTCCTTTCTTCTATTGGTCTAAATTTTAACATAATAGATGAAATGCTAGTTAAATATTTCTAGTCTTTCTTCCGGATATACCATTTCACGTACTCACGTCGAGTACTTTATTACAATAGTTATGTATTTTTTGTAAACAATATAAAATAAAAGCAGATCGTGTTGGGTATGTCTGCATTGACCGTTATAAAAAATACATACATACATACATATAATACACACAATGCCTGTTATAAAATAACATACATACTACCTTGATTAAAAAGTTTCCGGAATAACCAACGGGTGGCGATCCTATCGTTCCGATTTGAGTTTTTTTTTGTCAAGTTGGTACATCTGTTGTTGGTATTACCGCTAAATCTTAGCGTCATAGCTTGACAATTACATTTTTTTTATTCGGTTTTCAGTATGTCCATCATTGCTTCCTACGATTTTTCCTTTATTTCCTCTCAGCTGCTAAAAAGCATTCCCCGTAATGGTTTTTTAACTCGATTGAACAGCAAGAAGCCACAGGGAGCCAATTAGGTGAATTCGGTAGCTGTTGGAGGGTATTTGTTGCATGTATCGAAAAAAAAATTTCGAATAATGATGGCACTGTTCGACGCTGCGTTATCATGGCACAAAATCCACGAGTTTTCTGCCCACAATTCTGGTCTATTTCGGCGAATTGCATAACGCATAAATTATACTCTGGCCTTCTGGCAAAAATTCTTGATGTACTATGCCGTTGTAATCCATTAAAACCGTGAGCATTGCCTTCTTTTTTTTTACTGAAAATGGTATCGATACATTTGGTGCACGCCATTCACTTGCCTGATGTCTGGATTGAGTGTCATACTCAAAAACCAACGTCTCGCCTCCAGTAATGATCCTTTTGATAAATATGGGATCGGATTCAGCCTCGCAAATCATATATTTTGACCTCAACATGGTCAAAATTGTAAGAAATCACCAACACGCATAGAGAAAGATGTACTTTTGGCTACGTAGCTTTTGCAAATGTCAAGCTTTGACGCTAAGTTTTAGCGGGAATATCAACAGCAGATGTACCAACTTAACAAAAAAAAAAAAAAAACTCAAATCGGAAAGATGAGACCGCCACACGGGGGTTATTCCGGAAACTTTTTGATCAAGGTAGTATGTCTGTATGTATACATACTTAGGGATTTTTTATGTCCTTTTGTTCTCCTTTTTTGACTTAAAATTTTCTCCCAATTCATTTTTGTATTTATATAAAACAGTAATCACCTACGTGAAGAACGTTTTTATGTATGTATATGGCTGTATACATAAATATCTAAAATGATTTGAAAGAATAAAAATTAATGTAAAGTATGTATATTCTCCTTCGTTTGATATAATAAAGGTGACAAATACAAACGAAATACATACATATATTTAATGTACATCTACGTACATACATATGTATATAGCACAGAATATTGTTTGTTTGGTATAGATTTTCTATGAACTCAACATATATATATATATATATATATATATATATATATATATATACAAATGTAAGTGTTGCAAAAATTTTCATTTATTATTATAAATATTCGTTTAAAAAATGAAAAAAATATATTACTGAATTAAAGAAGCAGCTGTTGGAAAAAAGTAATACAATTTTCAATTCTCATCCAGTGTTATAGTTGACACCAACTAATTAGCGCCTTAAGTTCAAGTTGAAAGGTTCTTGCCGTGGACAGAATTTATGAAAAATTTCTTTAGGGATTTTATTTCTCCATCATTAAAAAATTCTACAAATTGCTACATATGTATTCATTTTGATTAATTTTAATTTCATGCTAATAACGGGTTTCTTTTCTTTTTGGTTTTTCAGTGTAAAAAAGATTAGTGACATGTGGCAATGCCAGAAATGCACAGAAAGGCTTGCCATTTCACCATAATACTTCACGTACGTAAGACAAAGAGAAAATATAGACCAATCTGCATTTTCAAAATGAGAAATATTACGACCAATGTTACCACGTGTATGTAATTATACATATTGCATATAATTTTTCATTGCGTGTGTAGCCTCTGTGTAATTTTACTTTTTGTTCTATCGTTTTTTTTTAATCGCCATAATTTGAAATTTTGTTGTGGTAATTGACATACGTAATTTCATCTTTTGCAAATAATCCGACAGCTCACAATTTTTGATAGTTAAGTGGACAAATTTGTTTATCACAATATTTGACGGGAAAATGTGCTAGCAATTTCCAATTCTACCAAGATAACGACATTCAGTAATGCAAAGGCTTGGTTAATCTGTACCTGTCAAACTTACAGAGAAATCTGTGCAGAGTTTATCTGAAAAAGTTTAACACTCTAATTTAGCTTAAGCTGACATCATTAAAAGTATAGAGCCGGAAGAAAGCTAAAATTTGTTGAAATGGATTCCAAGGTGATTACTGACTGTTCTGGATTACAAAAGATATGTAAACTATTATTAATTGTTTAATTATTGCATTTTAAGCATTCATCTTCACTTTGATCGATATTAACTTGTTATTTTTGAGAGCTAATTTATGTTTCTGATGGAACTTACAGTTATTATTGGATAAAATACTGGTTTTCTTATTATTCACAAAGGCTCATATTGAATGTATAACACGGTGCGACAAAAAAAATCTAGTGATACTATTTCATCAAAACACTCAAATTTCGATCTTGTCTTTTCTGATCTATTGCACTTATCATATACTTAGAAGCACTTACTTATTAGCTTATAAGTATGTGAAGGTCTGAGAAACCAGTTTTTTACCCGTAACGAAATTTTTGAGGTGTTTCGAAAATTCCAAGGTATATAAGAGTACTTTTCTATGACAAAAACTCTTGTCCGATTATACCTTGGAATCACTGTGTGTATATAATATTCTTAAAAACAGAGCTTTCTCTGTAATTTTTCTTCATATGTAATTTTGATGCTGGTTGTGTGTAATTCATAATGCTGCTGGTGGCAACACTGTTTCCGACAGCTTTTTTACGTTTGCACTATAAGTAAAAACACAAAACAAAGTACAATTAAACCAGCTGTTTTAAAGGAGACTAATAGTGCAACCGAAAAAATTTGCTTTTTTCTTCATTTATTTTCTTCGTTTACATAAAAATACATCCCTGATCTAATGAAATGATATGGTTTTGAAATTTTCATCCGTATTTTCTATCAATATCGTACGCTCTCATTACATATTAAATTTACACCATACTATTTGTTCTCTTCTACATAAAAATTTGTCATATTCTATGACATGTATTACCGTGTAAACCCCCTTTAACAAACAAACAACGATTTGTATTATCATAGTGTAAATAATTTTCAAAAATTTTATTTTATAAACGTATATAATTTTTGCAATGTCCATCAGGAAGAACTTATAGGCTATTTTAAATGTTTTAAATTGTACTGGAATGCGATCAAATAGGGAAAAAGTGTAAAAATCTAATAAAGATAAGAGTTAAAATAATAATTAAAATATGAGTAGTTTGAGCTAGAAATAATATAAAGTGACAAATATATTGGACAAATGTTGCCATATTTTTAAAGATAAAAGCACGTAGGCAAAAGAAACGTTGAAATTACTAAAGTTGTTTACCGAATAGGTAAAGATAACTGTTAGGTACGAACACGACTAGATATCTGTTTATAGAACATACGGGCATCAGTTTAACTACTTTTAATGATATTAATATATGTATGACATCTACGTACATATGTATGTATGTCGAACGAAATTTAGTTAATTTTGGCAAACAAAATCTATTTAGCCCATATTTTGTATTAGCAAAATTTTCACATTTTGAAAAAACAAAAATTAAGGTTATTGGTTATACATATAAACATTCCTTTTCCTGCTCTTCCTCATTTCTTTGAATATGTAAACATTTTTTATATAATCAAATGAATTTCCCAAAAGAAGCGTATGTAAAAAGTGTCTCCTCAATAGTGAATCATTGTTTTCAGTAAAATACAGTTATTTGATAAAAAATTTACAAATTCGTTTTTGGATTTTAATTTTTAAGTTAGGGTCATAAGTAAGTTCTTCACAATTCGGCTAATCCTTATCTTCTTAACAGGCATTTTTCCAGACATCATTACATCAAAGATGTAGTTTAGAAAGTTGTTAACGAGGCTATAACATATAATAGTATTACATAATATCAGTCTACATTTTTTAATGTTGTGTTTTTCAAAGCAAATAAAATCTAGCCTTTAAATACCCAGCATTTTGAAAGCGTATATGTATGTTATTATGTGAATTGGTTTTGTTTTTAAGACGTGTTTGCATAAAACGTTAAATTTTATTTATTTGCATTAATAATTGTTTAAAGAGGAATTTGAATTGATCGTGATTCTCACGGAGAACTGAAATAAAGAACCTTTTTTAAAACTTCGACATAACAAACTTCTTTATAACGGATTCCATTATAACGGATTTTTTCTGTGTCCCTTGAAAAACCCTATTGATTGCAAAGTTTTTCACACAGAAGAAATTCTGAGCTATAAGACCTCTATATAACGAAGTATTAAGGCAGTTACAGAATCTGATTGTTGTAAGACTCAGAATTGTAATCGCCAAAAAATGATTTTGGTGTCACAAAATCCAATATTATCGATTTCAAGTTCGAATCAAAATTGTTATCAGGAAATGGTGTCATAGAATCTGTTTTTATCTTTCTTTTTGTCAGAAATAATCTGATCAGCTACCAGCTGAGTTATACATTAAGGTAAAAGTAAAATAAATAAATTTGGATGTATTTATCAAAATTTGTCAATTTTTTTTTTGCTACACTATCATCTACAACATCCATAAATAAAAATGTTACCACAGCCTCCCTCAACCACTTTAAATTTGTTACCACTAAATTATTAAAATGTTAACAAAACTCAAATTTATCCTCCACAAAATTATAAACAATTCTGATATATAAGATTTCTGACTTGGTTTCTGTAATACCCTTGATTAATTCAAAAGCCCCTGTGCAACGAAGTATTATTGAAGTAAATTCGGACAGTCCTGGCTTTAATACAACGAAATCCAAACGTGTACAAGTGCATATGTAAAGCCTCTATATAGCGAAGTATTCATTCAAAAGAGTTTATGCAATGAAATACGCATACGAAAATTTAGGCCAATATATAGTATATCAATACCTGCTACGTAAGCATTTTATTGGCGTGTAGAATTTTATTGCAAGCATCATATACATAAATGTTATTTCTAAAAGGTTTTTTTTATTGTTGGTTGCAAATATCTTCCATATTACTGCATCAAAATTAATGATTGATTAGAGATAATTTTCTACTCTAATGACGAAAAATGATAAGAAGTCTTAATGTTAATCTATAGCGTCAAGTGATGTCAAGCTTTAACGGTTACAGAGATTTTAAAAAATAAGCATATGAATAACGTATAAATATAGTGTATTTTATAGTAAAACAAGTAATTGTTTTAAAACGGGTTTTCTAACCATCGCCATTTGCATACATATCATTTCTCAAAAATGTTTTTGTCGGTTGTTCACTACTGCAAATTGTCGGCAATGCAGTGTTTAATATAAATGTCAGGTGATGTTTAACTTTAGTTGCTTTCAAGAAAAAAGTGCACAAATAATGCAAAAATAACGTATTGGTTAGATTAAAATAAATATTTGCTTTTAAACATCTCTTCGTTATATTATATATATATATATATATATATATATATATATATATATATATATATATATATATATATATATATATATATATATATATCTATATATATATGACGGCTGCAAACATCTTTTTTCCTACTGCATATTGTCGACAATGCAGCGTTTGTTTTATTAAGTGTAGTAACACTGAGTCGTTTTATAAAGGTTCCGCTAAATAAATTTTTTTTTTTGAAAATGCTTTAAAAAAAACTACAAATTTCTTTTTTTATTTGAAAGTACAATCCTTCCTTAATAATGGAAAATAATTTCATTCAAATGGCTGCCTCGGCTGGCCATGCAGTAGCCTACACGATCGGTTCAATTTTTAAGCACATTATCGATTGTATGCAGCTGTATTTCACCAATGGCTTCACGAATATTGTCCTTTAAAGCGTCAATTGTCACTCGCTTGTTGGCGTAACACTTATCTTTGACGGCACCTCACAAATAATAGTCCAACGGTGTCAAATCGCAGCTCCGAGGTAGCCAAACGACATTAGATCTGCGGCTGATAATGCGATCTTCAAAAACAGGGCGCAAAACATCGAGTGTAGCTTCGGCTGTGTGGCACGTAGCACCGTCCTGTTGAAACCAAATGTTGCTAATATCCTCCTCTTTAATTTTTGTGAACAAAAATTCGTTCAGCATGGCCCGATAACGATCGCTATTGACTGTAACGGCCATTCCTTGCTCATTTTCGAAGAAAAATGGCATAATTATGCCTCTGGACCAAAATCCGCACCAAACAGTGACCCGTCTTGGGTGTATCGGCTTCTCAATGTATGCGTGCGGGTTCTCTGTGCCCCAAATGTGACAATTTTGCTTGTTTACATACCCGCCAAGATCAAAATGAGCTTCATCTGAAAAATGGTTTTTCTTGGCAAAATCGGCATCTTAGGTAAGTTGATCGCAGGCCCACTTAGCGAAGAGAAGTTCAAGCGTATACACAACCATATTCGTTCAGCGGAAGGATAAAACTAATTATCTGTCAAATCAGACATGAGCTAAGTATTACCATTCACGAAATAAGCACTAGTTGAAAAAAAAACGTTAGATGGCAGACCCTTTATATAGAGTCAGATAATGTCAAACTTTATACGCGTTGCATGGATCGGCACTGCAGCTAATCTTCTACCAGAAGATAAAAGAAATCTCATCATTTGAGATAAAATTTCAATGATACCCAAACGTGCACTAAGCGTTGTCGATTGCCTTTTAAAAGATATTATGAATAATAAAATTTGTTATGGAGAAAAATAATTCTGTTTCGAAGATTTTCGATTTTCGTCAGGTATTACCCATTGTGAGAAACGCCAATAGAACAACCATTGTTGAAAATACGGTAAAAAGATCGCGCTTATGTTCTTATGTTAAAATTCATAAATTGACTCAATATATGAGATCGAGTGATCTTTCTTTTACAGAATGGTTTTTTAAATTGGATAACGGTGAATTAGAACCTACAACAAGTTACAATATAAAAAATATAATAAAATTGAATAATACTCAAATAAGTTCATGAAAGAACGAAATACCGGGCTTTTATCCGTATCTCAAGATATTGAAGGTGTTTCAAAAATTTTTAAAACAGATTCTTGCTTATCAGCAACACATTCCAGATATCGATTTGTCGCACCCTGTTATTTACTTGTATAAAAAAAACAATTCTAATAAATCAGGTCTAAAATTTGAAAAAAGTGTTCGGGTATGACGAAATTACTATCGCTAACAACTATACACTTTAGACTAAATAACCCATATAAAAATAAGCTTACCAACCCTTAGTAATTAAATTGATGGCATTCATATTTTGTAACCGTTTAAAGTTGGTGGAGTAAAACCTAAATTTCATAAACCGTTTTTTTTCTTTTAGTTTGAAGTTTGTACTTTGAGAGTGTGTCATTTGTCAAATACAAAATGATTACAAAAAATCTTAAATACATTTCATCTAAGAAAAGTGTAAGCTATCAAACCCCGTATAAATTGTTCCTCGGTTCTCACTTTTAATATTTAACTTTTTCCAAAAATTTGTTCGGACTTCCCCAACGTGCAATGTATAATTTTTTTTTTTAAATCTTAATATACATACATATATTGCTGTTACGTGCTGTACCCTAAACTTGAATACTATGTGCTGAGCCCGGTTTCAGTATAGTCTTATACAGCAAAACTTCATTATTTAAATTAATTTCAGATCTCAGTCCAGGCTGCCAATAAACTCGTTATGTCTTAATAATAAGGTAAAATCCTTTAGCTTTGTTATGATTTTTCAATGTCAGTCTTCTGTCTAAATGCAATATTTCATATAATTTGTTTTGGGAACTTCTTCAGTCACCATTTCTAAATTAGTGACGCTCATCCATATTGTTCAGATTACGAAGTTCTTCGGCTGTTTATTTATTCCCTTCGTGAATTACAGCCAGAGTTTCTAAGAGAAAAAAAAATCCCGCCAAAAATTTTCCTGAAATGTGCCAAAATAAACTGTATCGATAACCTCTATTACATACTCTTTCAATTTAAATAGCATACATTGTTTATGATATTGCTTTTATAATTAAAAAATTGTAATAAATTAACTATGCTAAAAAACCTTGTATTATAAAAATGCATACGTTTTGTTTTAATTATTTCAAGCGGCAACCACAATTACAACAAAAAATATGTGTGTGAGGCACAAATATATTTCAGTGGCTTGTAAGTCGTCAACGAAGAAGGGGTAGCGCACGTCTTTGTGTTTTTTTAATTTTAAGAGATTTTGAAGAGAGCTAAAATTTTGATTTCTACACCGAGAAGTGTTAATAATAAGCTACATAAATTTACGCATGTTTATACTTTACATGAGTATCTATTTATTTACAGCTTTTTAACTTCAGTGTATTTATCATTTTAAGTGATTCTCCCTTTTTGCACATCCCTGTTCTAAATTGAATGTAATATGCATGGATTTTTCAGCATTTATATAGATATTCCATATCCTAAGCCAAACTAGAATATTATCCAAATGACCTTGGACCATATCTTACGCTTTTTTTTATCATCATACTAGCTAGTAACGCTTTATCATCTGCATAAGTGGCAATGTATTCCGAAACCGGCATTCCTGAAATAAATATAGTGTTGTAGCATAAGTTTACAATTGTAGCTCTTTAACATTAATATAATAGGTCAGTGTGGGTACTTTACCAGTAATGTCTAGTAAAAATTACTCAGTAAGAAATTTAGTGAGAGTAAGACAAAATTTACTCTCAAAAATAAAAATATTAAGAAAAGTACGTAAACGGAAATCAAGTAGGAATTAGTAATATAGTAAAAACAGTTGATTGAGAGAAATACACTTGGCTCACGAACACATGATTTTTTAGCGGGAACCTACTCAAATAACTGCATTAATAATGAAGCAAAATTATCTGGAGTTTACCTGCATCTGCCATTATAAATAAGTTTATTAAGTTAAGTATAAGTTTTTTGTTATTTAAAGAAAGAAATCTTAATTTATTTGAAGAGGTTTTTGTTTTCTATCATATTCCATCTTAATTATCTTACAAAATTTTACTGGCAAAAATTTATCCAGTAAAAACTAATAAGTTATTTTGCATGGAACTATCATTTTACTCTCTTTTTTCCTCTCATCTTACTAAGTATTTGTGTAAGCAAACACAATCCAGTAAAAAATTTTAAGATTTGTACAAGCTTTTAAAAATTTTTGAGTACGCAAACAGAGCTAATGACAGAATATAAATATAGAATACACTAACAAAAAACCTATTAACAATACAACAACTTACTCATATTAACAATAATATATGCGAACATACTAACAACAAATATTGTGTGTTTGCAACAAATTGAGGCAAAGACATGCTCTTCTCCCCTGTTTTCACTTCTAAGTAGTCACACGCAGAGGCAAAAAATAAACAAAGAGAAGTAAAGAGAAAACAAGTGGAAGAACACAGTGCAAAGTGGCCTGAGTGAGAGACTGTCAATTACTACCGCAATTGTAAAGTGGATTAATATTAGTCTACGGAAAGCTGGTTTACAATAAAATAAATATAAGCTGGTTTACAATAAATTGGTTCTGATTGGTAAGCGGAGAAGTTGGCTGACCCACCTTAAAGCCAAAGGCGGTCTACCCGTTTCTCAGCAGAGATTATAAAAATTCTTCTTGTAGTCACTACCTATTCCGACGGTAAGAGCTTCCGAATTTCTCTTGGCGTCCTAATAGTATTTTTTTTGTGCAAGAGCTTCCAAATTCCTCTACCATTGCCGACTACTAGAGCGACCGTATTACTCTTGTCGTCATCGATTACAAGAGTTCCCGCATTTCTCTTATAATCAGACGCTCTCTCGAGCATAGCACACGTTATCAGACGCTGTCTCCAGTACAGCACAATTGTTACCAGGCGCTGTCTACCGTACAGCACACCCATTACGAGACGTTGACCTAATAGTACCTGCAAGTTCCAGACGCTGTCACTATTACCTGTTCCAGACGTTATCAGCGACAAAGTGCCTGATTGTAGAACGTATCAGTCAGTGTGACAATACTAGCTTTCATGCAGCTAAGTTTTGCTTTATTTCTTTCGGTTTAGTTTAAAAAATTCGTTTTAGCTTTTTCCAAAAATTCGTTTAGCTTTTTTTGCAATTGAAATAATAAGTAGAATGAAACAAACACATTTTTGGTAGCCTTATAAAATCGTCGTAGAAATATTAAACAAATGTCTTAAAATCTGGTATCAAAAAACAAAAACAAAAATTATCGCATTTTTGGTTTTGTTTGTTTTATTGTTTCACTACTATCTTTGTTATGAAATTTACTTTTTTTTGCTTCCTTGCTATAGTGAAACTAGCTTGACTGTGTTAATTGCATTTATCAAGTCATATAAAAATACACGCTGTTTATTTGCCATTGGATGGGGTATATGTTCATATATCAAGCAACACTTGTTCGATTGAGCACTTTTTATTTAAGACTTTTCATTTAACATTTTAGGTGATTACAGTTTTTTAATTAGTAGCTCGTGTAAAAAGTTAGATTGATTTGAAAATGAGTGAAATACCTAATAATAATAATAATACCTGATAATAATATATTGATTTCTTTCATCTTATTTATTTTAAATGTGAAAGCTTGATAAAACTAAAAATTTGCTGCAGAAATTATTGAGGTACATCACTTTTAAGTTAATGGGGTCTATGCTGTAATTGGCCCTATGTGATCCAGGCATAAACTATGTAGTTATAGTGTTTATGGACGTTAGATTTAAATTTACTCATGTCGTAAGTTGCAGGAAATACTTCCGCTGGAAGATTATTCCACATCCGAACAGTGCAACCAAAGAACAAATTCTCCCTATAATGCGTTGTGCAATTTACTGGACAATCAACTACAAAGGGATGCGCTCTACGAAAAATACGAGTACTACGTAAAAATATATGATTTTTAGGAATTAATTCCTTAATTTCGTTAGAAAACATTCCGTTATAGTACCGATAGAACAATGAAACACACGCCACATTGCGACGGTGCTCTAATGAGTCGATAGAGTTGGCTACCCTACCGTCATTGATGAGCATCTTCGCCCTCTCCAGTACGCGGTCGAGAAGCTCCAAAATAGACTTTGAAGCACCGGCCCATACATGAGAGTTGTATTCAATTTTGGGTCGGATATAGGTCTTGCAAATATTAAGGGGATCAGATGGAGTGAAGTATTTCTTGCACCGTCTCAAAAAACAAAGGCACTTGAATGCTTCTTTCGACACTTGAAATATGTGATCATTCCAACGAACGTCACAGTGAATTCTCATGCCCAGAACATCAAGAGCATCTGATTCCTCAATATCCACATTACCCACTGACATAGATGACAGCACATCACCACGCCTGTGTGTTAAAAAACAACATTGAGTCTTACGTGCATTAAAACCGACCCTGTTCGCATGACCCCACTCGGGGACCTTCAACAGGTCACTTGTGAGTGTGACGTTCATATTCATCCTTCTTACCCCAACCTCCAAAAGGCTCGGTCTACGATCAAAAGAATATGAGTGACAAATGTTGCTGTCATCCGCAAAAGAGTAGATAGGATTAGAAGTGAGAAGAAGAAAGTCGTTAAGAAATATTAGAAAAAGAATAAGAGAAAGAACAGAGCCTTGCGGTACCCCTGAGTTTACCCTGAACTCGTCGGATGAGGCCCCATCTATAACCACTCTTATAGAGCGATCTCTGAGAAAACTCGATATAAATCGAGAGAAGTGACTACCGACACCAAAAGCATTAAGTTTCGAAATGAGAGCCTCGTGCCAAACTCTATCAAACGCCTTTAAGATATCCAGAGCCACAACCTTACTCTCGCCAAAAACCATGAATGGACTTCTTCCACCTCTGCGAGAGCAACGCCAGCAGGTCGCCAGTAGAACGGCACTTTCGGAAACCGTACTGACGATCGCTAAGTAAATCGTTGTACTCCAGATATCCCACAAGGTGGAAATTAATAATACTCTCCATAACCTTGGAGAGTGCGGAACAAGCTTCTATTGGACGGTAGTTCTCAGGGTTACTAGCCCCGCCATTTTTGGGGATTGGCGTTACATTAGCAAACTTCCAGCAAGATGGAAAAATACCGGAGCGATATGACGCACTGAAAAGGTGAGCTAATCGACGCGCAAGGATCGAAGAGCACTGCTTCGGCACCAGTGCTGGTATGCCATCCGGCCCAGAAGACTTGTTAACGTTGAGATTTGCAAGGACCCTTTTTACAGCACGAGCTCGAAAGAATATACTAGGCATAGTTCCTGATACTCTTTCAAGTTTGGGCAGTGGTTGAACGCTCTCCGGCAAGTGGGAATTACTTGCAAACATTTCGGCCAAAAGGTTTGCCTTTTCAAACGGGTTCGTGAATGTGAGGTCATTCTTTCAGAGAGCAGAAACCGAACTAGCGTTGTTCCTCAGCCTTTTAACGAATGACTAAAAGTTTTTACTTCCCCGCGGAAAAGTAAGAACTTTAGCACGAGGCGCTGCTCGTATAAAGCCTTTTCGCGTCTAAGTACTGCGGCACATGAAGATTTTGCCTGTTTGCGAAGCAAATCAGTATGGGCACATTTGTTATTGCGCCAATTCCTGAACGCTTCCTCTCTGGATCTGACTGCCAATTTACACGTCAGATTAAAACAAGATTTGTTTCTAGGTTTAATTGAAAGCTTTTTGGATGGGATGAAAATATCCATCCCTAGCCTTATTATATTCACTACCATTTCTGCCATGGCATCGACGTTTGAGTCAAGGAAACAAAGTTTCCAATTAAAGTGCCCAAAAAAATCGCAGAGCTCAGCCCAACGAGCATTCTCGTAGTTAAAAATGGAGCGTTCCGTAGCCATGGGTGGAGCCTCGCGATGAGCGGTGGACGAAAATGAGGCAGAAATTGTGCAATGATTCGAATTATCGAGAGGTGCAGTAACCTCAACTACATACTTTTCAGGGTGTGTAGTGAGGAAAAGGTCGAAGGTATTGTTCTGGTGCCCATCTACACACGATATATATGTAGGTTCATTCACTAATTGCGCAAGGTGATTATGCGCGGCAAATAACTCAATGTTCAATCAATTTTCTGGCCTTTAAATAAAGCTATATGGAATATAATGATTTTGATCCGCTGAATACAAAACCATTTTCAGTTGTTTTCCATCGGGCTCAAATATTTTTCTATGGGCATGACAAATTTTTCGCCCAAAATATGGTAGTTATGTCAATATATTTCATCATAACTTGAAACCGACTTGATCGATTTTAATCCAATTACCGCCAAATGCTTAGAAAAAAAAATTCCTATAAATCACCTGAATAACATTCTTTTGTATTTTCAGCAGTCTCGGAGTTAGTATGTATGATGAAAGTAAAATAAATAACCCATGGAGGCTGGTACATAATTTTTACAAAAAATGTGTAGTACATTATTAGGCAACACACAAAAATAATGAAAGGAAAGAAACATTATTGCTTCGAAGAACTAGTCTTCGGGCAAATGAAATGTTCGGATATATGATTTTGTTTTTATTTTTTCTCGTAAGTCCACGTGTAGCGATCACGCAATTTTTTTGTTAAGTCTTATATATAAAATTCTCGCCTCGCGGTGTTTGCTGCAAAACTTTTCCGAAATGGCGCGACCGATTTTCATGAAATTTTGTGTGCATATCGGGTAGATCTGAGAATCGGTCAACATTTATTTTTCATACTCCTAAATGTTAATGGTGAACTATCCCAAGGGGAAATTTATGCCTCACAAAAATAACTTACCGACTTCGATGTAATTTAAACTAGATAGATCTGCGTGCTGTAGAACACATACATATGGTTTAGGTTTTTTTATTTTTTAAAAAAGTACTCAGAGGTGGCTATTTCTCCCTATCCCAAACTATTGACCGCAGACGAATGAAATTTGGTGGGTATCCCACCAATACCATCAAAAATGGTTGTGGCAGCCCTCCCCCTTCCAGAGATATTTACAACTCAGAAAATACCCAAGCTATTGTAATGAAATATGGTATAATAGTACAGAGTACTATAAACAACATTTATTAAAAAAAAAATTCAGCCAAAACTTTGTAATGGTACGAGACTTCCTTTAAAAATTAATGGACAATGTTATTGTAGCCAATATTTTTATTGGAAACTTCAAAGGTGAACACGTTTTGATTTCACGCATTCCAATTATACCATCGGATATACGATTTCCAGTGCGTGTTGCCTTTCGATTGAACATTAATACGGCGCAAGGCCAGTCTTTGGGAATTTGCCGGATAAACTTAGAATTTCCAGTATTCTCTCACGTACAATTATACGTTGCCTGTTCTCGAGTCGGCAACCCATCAGTATTATTAATTTATTGTCAAGAAAATGGAAAACAAAAAATATTATTGTCTTTCTGTTACAATAAATCTATAATGTGAATTACAACTATTTTGCGCAATAAAAAAAAACAATTTTGGACGTGACGAAGCTCGCCGGGTCAGCTATTTAATATATATATATATATATATATTATATGTAACGATTATACAAAAAAGTACATTCTAATAAAACGCCTTAAAAATGCATTAAATAACGTGGGATAAGAATTAGTACAAAAAGAATATGAAAATGCGATCATTTACAATAGTAATTCTATCGAATACTTAGCTAGAATATTACCATACGGTTACATTGAGCAAATATTAGCTAAAAAAAAGCGTAACCACTAATTAATATACAAATTTTATGAAAATATTTCCTTTTATGTCCACATTTCTAAAAAAAAAAATGATTTTAAAACAAATAATAGCGTAAAAATGTTAAGACAGTTTAATATTTAAATTTGGAAAATAAAACATAAAAAACAAATATATCTATAAAATAGTGATTACGCTTTTTCCGCCAAATATTTTCCTTAGTGTTTTAATTTACTTTTTGCTAGGCTAAAAACTTTTATTTTTTATTAAAAACGTCTAACACAAAAAAGTACAAAAAGCTAAAAAATTACTTTAGCGTACTTTTGTAGGTGTTATGCAGAAAGCATTACATTGACTAAAAAACAGTACGTCTGCCTGCTCTAAGTTCTTACGACACAGTAAAAATAAGATAAACTCCATTGCATTAAATTTTTTACTCATATGTATATCACCGATTGATGCATCAATCATTGATTACTATTTCATCCAAAGCCCTACAAATTTAAATATCGAGTGACGTGATGATTAACTACATTAGGAAAATTATAGAATTAGAACTCAATATATCCCTGCAAACTTGGTGATTACAAATAAGTTTTATAATAAAAAGTAAAAAAAACACATTTTAGTCCATTTATTGCTTTAAAAACCAAAATGGACCGAAATGGGCCTTTATCTAATGTTAGGAAGTTTTTTACCTAACAGCATGGTTAATGTTCTATGCAAAAACGATTATTAGCTTAAAGTCCCTTTGTTTAACCTACGTTATCTGTAAAAAGGCTGAACGCATATATATACATAAGTATGTATGTATGTAAAACATTTTGTGTAATAATCCACAACTTCGAATTTTTTGTAACCAAATTTCAATAAAAAAGTAACCAAAAATAACCAAAATTTTAGATCATAATACAAAAGACATTAAAACATTATTTTATATATGGAATTTATAGCAGTATTGACTGAATATAGACTGGTCAAAAAAACTTGATACAACAATTGATGAGGCATGTTCTCTTATTTGTTCTAAACGTTTTAACTATTCGTATCTATTAACAAACTTCGCACAATAGAAAATATCATTCTCTTATACGTATGTTTAGTTATGCTGAGGTTCTAAAATTTATTTGTGGATAATTTTAATAATTTTTTTTTTCAGCCTTTACTAACAAATATCTTAATGAAACGCTAAATACCCGAACCAAGCAATAGCGTTAAAGTGAATATGTCTGATATTTAATCTCACTTAGCCACTGATCGAAGTAGTATAAACATCAAAGTTTTATTACTTTGATTGCTTGCCAAAGCTTATCCTGAATATGTTCCCCGATCTCAACGTGCGAGAGATTATTTATGCAGTTCAGAAGTAATGATTTTGACAGGAAAAAGGAAGACCTCCCAGATCAAGTTAAAATTTTCGGAGATGATGAATTGAGGTCATTACTCTATGAAGATTATTTGCAAACTCAAAGAGCTAGTCAAAATGGAAAAATTGTAGCGGCATCCAATCACTACTTGCGATGGGAAAGGTCATAAAATACTTACAATTAAAGTCAAAGTTTGTTCAAAATTCGGTTTTTGATTGATATACTTTAATAAACGTTAAAAAAAATCATTATCTTTATTTTTATACTTCGAGAAAAAAATAACGAAAATGGAAAAAAGCTACACATCACAGAAAAAAATAACCAATTTTGGTTAAAAATAACCAAAACGGCAATACTGGTTATAATACCGCATACAAGTGGAATAGTTGAAATAAAATCTCTAATAAAAACTCTCTTAAATGAGTACAATTTAGTATATGAGAAATGTTGTCGCCACAATGACATACAGTGACTCAAAAAGTCGTGGTACCCCCTAATTATTATTTGAACACATATAAATATATAACATTTTTGGGAAAAATAAACAAAATAAATTGACAATTTTATTCACTTTTCTCTTACGCAAACTAAAAACACATAAAGTTCAACAGTATTAACAGAAATGTATAAAAATCATATTGAACATAAGATAACTATTATAAAAATGTAAACAAGTAAAACTAATTTGTTGTATCGAATATTGAAACTTTTACTTATTTAATATATCTTGGGGTTTCCTTTTAGTTTTATTATTGGTTTTTACCGGTCTGAAATGGAATAGACAACTTTGTGATCAAATCAGGTAAAATATTCTGCCATTCTTGAATAAGAGCTGCCTTCAAGTCAGATTTGTTTCTTATCTGTTGTTTTATGATCCCAATAGTCCCACAGATGCTCTATAGGATTGTGATCAGGGGGAGTAGTTTGAAGGGTATGGGGTGTTTCATAGGTGACACACATTATGACGATACCGACAGTGTGTTTCTTTAGTCATAATTCCATCGATTATAGCTAAGTTGCCCATACCATCCTGCTTCCACCACCGTTTTTCACAGTTTGCAAATATTCTTTGGATTGAGTTTATATCCTGCTTTTTTCCATACTATTTTGACTCATCTGAAAAAATAATATTTTCCCAAAAATATATTTCCATTTTTCACGGGCATTTTTGTAAACTATAGACATTTGTTTCGATTTCTTTCCCTTAAAAGGGGTTTTTTACGAGCAACTCGTGATTGATAGCCAGCACTTTTAGTAGCTCTACGAATTGTTTCGGCCGAAATTTTATATGACTTCAATATCCAACGCTATTTTTGTTGCCCCTTGAAGTGGATTTTTATTAATAATTGGAGTAACTACACGCTTTTCTGCTACTGTTAGCATATTTTTAATTCTCTTTTCGTTTTCGAAGTGGCTTCTTACTTTTTGTATTGTTGATTTTGATCTTTCAATTATTTTTGCAATGGCGTTATAGGATTTACCCTGTTTGTGACAGTTTATTATGATTTCAAGTTGTTCAATATTTAATTATTTTCTAGACATGTTAGCTTTAATATATTTTACTGATTTTACACACAAGCACTTGCTAATAAACTTTTAAACTGAACAAAGGGTTTCGCTTAAATGTATAACGATGTTAGCGTTGGATTACGGTTTAGCTCCGTTCAAATCAGAAATGTACTTTAGACAGAGATGTATATATTAGTAAAAGGGACCCTGGGTTTTGTGGCAATCATTTAGCTTTTTTACACTTTTTTTGCTCATTTCTTAAGTTTCCGAAAATATTTTAACCTTTTGAGCATAATAAAGTGTTATATGCAAGATTACTTAAAAGTTTCGTTCAATGTATGAACAAATTAATGCAAACAATATTTCAAGTCGGTGGGTGCCAAGAGTTTTGTGGTTGCATTTATATGTAAATACATATGGTCCCAAAGCTATGAAGAAATTCGCGATATATAACTTAGTTGCAGGTGTTCTGTATAAATCATGCCAAACATTCTATAGGTCAACTGGAAGCAAAATATAACGAAGCTGGGTTTTGGCAGCAATGTTTTATTTGAATAAGGTCACGATTCTAAGAATGCAGACGATATTGTAAAGCTTTAGAAGCTTTATAGTGTTTCAAAACAATTGCGTGTGCAATTGATTATTTGTGAGATCTGTTGAAGCAAAAAATTCTCCATCATGTAATAATATCAAAATTATATAAAAAAGTTTTGCCAACTGAATGTGAGGAAATGTCATTGGAAGTCACCACAAAACTGGTTTATTCCACGCAAAAGTAATTGGCTGTGGTTCTCAAAAGAACGGACCATCCAATTAAACACTAATTTATTGTTAATGCTCTTATAATTATCCTTTGTATGCAGAGTTTTTTGCGCATTTTTATCACAATCTTACTTTTTTGACATCAATTTGTATATAATAAATTTTATTTGCTGAATTTTAATATTTATTAAAATTAAGCAACAAGATTTAATAAAAAATTAATTTTATATTCTTAAGAGCTGTTATTGTTTATTTTTTTTGTATTATGTTGGACATAACGGTTTTGTATGCAGACTTTTTCTGACTAGTGTATGTATAACTTAAGATAATACTTACAGATGTTAAATATTCACTAAAATTGCATATTTTAATAACCATAACATGAACTTTTTTGTGTTTTTATATAACTGCTATTAATCGTGTTTTTCGATTATCCGTGTTAAGCCAGGTCCCGTGCAATCCGGATAATCGAGGTTCAGAATTTTTGCAATAAATACAGTATTAAATAAAATAAAAGGTAATGAAACAGATTTGTTAAAAAATATAATTTTATATTAAATTACTAAATACATATCTTTTGGGTTTGACGTGTGATATTCATGTTTTTGCATCTCTGATTTCAAGGTGACACAAAAAAGCATGGTATCGACAACATGAAAACTTAAAATTCAAACAAGCAATACTTAGTTAACGTAAAGTTCTTGCATACGTTTTTAAGCTTAAAGTGAGTGGTAAATAAATTTGAATTAACTGCAACTGAATAGTAGGTTGTAGACAGTAATAGAACATTCGAAACTAATGGTGTTGAGGTGTATCAGCCGTGGCACTCGCCTGAGCCAGTCAATCATAAGTCAACAATCTCGTGGAGCTAAAGACGCTGTTCAGAAAGTTATTTTTGTATTCAGTGTTGAGTAAATATTGTATAATATTTGTGTGTATTAACATTAGTCTGAACAATAAAGACTGTATAATAATAAGTAACTCGAATGCTTTTTGTACCGAATCGTCAAAGGAGATTAGAAATGGTGCCTACAAAAGATACGCCAAGCCCGAGAGTCAAAAACCTCCATCCAAAAAAGACCATAATCTCCAATGGAAGGACTGGGAGATCTTAGTGCACTGAGAAATACTCGCAAGGAATGCCACGGTCAATAATGAGCTATACATAGCCCAGCTACACCGCGTGAAGAGGATGTTCGCCTAAAAAGACTCCTTGTACCTATTACCGCGGACTACCAATATTTTCCGCTCTCCATCGAACCATATGAGGGACATTAGCTGGAGGGAACAGGACCAATAACTTCTTCTATACCAGACCACGCCGTTGAACTTACAATACGAACTCAACCTAACCTAATATAAGGAAATATAAGTTCAAGAAACATTCAACATTTTAAAATAAATGTATGAATATAGAGCAGCGATGATCGTTCATATTGTTCAGGTAAAGTAGTTTTTCGGCTGTCTATATATTCTCTTCGTGAGATTGCTAAGAGACTAAATTCGTACCAAAAATTTTCCTGATATGTATCAAATTCAACTGCATCGCTAACCATTACTACATAGTCTTTCAATTTAAATATCATACACTATTTATTGATATTGCTTTTATAATTCCTGGAAAATTGTTTCTGTTTTATTTTTCTATAAAAATCTTAAGAAATTGGAATAAATTAACAATGCTAAAAAAATCTTGTATAAAAAAATGCATACGCTTTGTTTACATTATTTCAAACGGCAACCACAATTCCAACAAAAAATATGTGTGTGAGACACAAAAATGTTTCAGTGGCTTGTTAGTCATCAACGAAGAGGGGGTGTAGCGCATGTTTTTTTATTTTGTATTTTTAATTTTTTTTTTATTTTAAGAGATTTTGAAGAGCTAAAATTTTGATTTCTATGTTTGTACAATGTATGCCTATTTTTTTACAGCGTTTGAACTTCAGTGTATTTATCATTTTAAGTGTTTCTCTCTTTTTGCGCACCCCTGACTTAAGGGCAAGAAATATATTCTTTCTTACATATGCTGATAAGAGAATCTTATGGGTTATCACTCATTTTACTTAATCATCTTTACTTTGAGTTTTAAAAAATCTCTCTGAACAACAACAGAATACATTTACTAGTTAAATCATTTATTAATAAAAAGTTGAGTGGATTGTTTCGTGTTGCTTTAAAAAATATATATTAAAATATTTCAAACAATAAAAATAAAAGGCAATGTTAGCAACCAATGCTACACTTTCGGATTGGGATGGAAAAATTAGAGTTTTAGAAGGGCAAGATCTTGAAATTTTATGTGGTGGCAATGATGAAAATTGTGAAAATAATAAAAAACCTGGAGATAGAAAAAAAAAACAAATTTTTCTACAGACAATACAAATATACAAAGCGACTGTAGTACATCTAGATCTTCATTTAATCAAAGTGTTGGTGATGAAAAAGCTTTATATACAACTAATTGCAATTATGAAGCAGATAACAACGAGAATCAGAATGAAACAAGTCGAGACTCTTCTATAAGATTTGGATCTCTTCATCAGCATTTATTTAGTGGTTCCTCACAAGTGACAGAAAGTATGGTACATATAATGGTAAAGATTTTCCTTCTACATAAATGTTCTTTACACTTAATTTTATTTTAAAATATTTTTGTGGGTGGCAAAACATAGTGCTTAATATTCTCTGCATTTTATAATTTTTATTGTATTAATAGTTTTTTCAGAGACCAATAGTAACTGTTATCAAATACTTTGAAATTGAAAAGGTTGGCCATAGATTAATGAATAATTTTTACGTTTTTAAATAAGAGTTATTCTCAAGAATATTTTTTTTTCGTTGCCCAAAATGTTTATATTTAACTTTTTATTTTTACGTTGCCTAATAAGAGTTATTCCCATGAATATATTTTTTCGTTGTTCATAATTTTTATTTTTGATTTATACGTTTTCAAGTTGCCTGTTAAGAGTTCTTTCTAAGAAAAATTGTTTTCGTTTCTCAAAAGAGTTATTTTTCGTCGCCTTGTTTGCTCTTCATGAGTACATACATTATATTTTATTCTTAAAGTCGTAAAAGAAATTAGAAAATGCCCCTTTAAACAGAAACTTGTATAGTTTATATATATTTTATATGTATATATATATGTATATTGCGTAAAAATTAAAAAGTTTACTTCTCTTTCAAATCGCAACAAATCGCTTTTCCGTCTAGTCTCACAGATTTAAAGCTATCTATTGCGACAATAACGCTCGTGATGCTATTTCTTCGTCACTTTGTTAATATGAATCCACTTTAAGCTCTCTATTTGATACTCTCAGCAACAATGACGTACTTGGATTAGAACAAGCAGAATATCAATTTGACTCCTTAGAGCACTATATGCACAATCAGGCAACAAAAAAAATATATATATAAATTAAAGTTATGATCAACGGAAAACAAATTTTCTTTCTTTCTTTTTATTAGGCAACGTAAAAATAAAAAAATTCAAAATAAAAATTATGAGCAACGAAAAAAATCTATTATGAATAATATAACAATTATGGCAATTTTTAGATACTTCTTGTAACTGTAATATCTCTGGTTTTTTTCTTCTTAGCAAAACTATTTTTAATTTAATTATGGCTTATTTAGAATTATTTTAGATTTAAGAATATATAGACATGGACAAAAATATTCAGACAGCGGCCAACTTTGTTTTTAATCTCCTGCATTTTTTAAATGAACAGATATAGCCCGTTTATTTCTACAAATAGATATCTATGGTGTAACGGATTTTTCATAATCTTAACCTTACTTACTGGTTAGAATTTCGTGTATTTTACACCATCGATAGGTGATTCAAAAGGTAAATAAAAATTTATTTACATATGTTTGTTGAAGTGCCAAGCAATTTTCAAAAATTTTGTAAACAAATAAAAACGAATAATCTTATACATAATGTATATAAAAATAAATGTGTGCTTGTGTGTTTGCAGGCAGAAGTAATTATCTTGAAATCTTTGCTATGTCTTTCAGGAAGAACTATATGCTATCTTAAATGTTTGAACTTGGACTAGAATGGGATAAAATAGGAAAAAGTATAATGTAAATACTAACAAAGATAAGAGTTAAAATAATACTTAAAATAGGAGTAGCGACGCACTAGTTTAAATATAGAGAAAAACTGTTACTAAACTCTTAATGAGACATAAGAGAATGAAATTATTTTTCAAATTAATATAGTTATTGCTTAATAATTTTGTTCCAGTATATTTTGGGCCCAAAATGACGAGTTTGAGTTTAAATTTCTAAACAAATAAATCTGGAAAACTTTTTTCAAAAATAAGTAAGATATAATGCATGATTGGGAAAAAAATCCTTTTTTTTTAACTGTTGATGGAAAATAAATTACATGTAAAAACCAAATATACATACATACATATACGATATATTATGTAGTATATAAATGGTATTCTCTAAAACATTTTTTGACTTTAAAAAAAAACATAGGTGGACGTTGCACTTAGTACAAAACGCGTGTGTATCTCTTTTCAATAATAGAGCCACCTCTACAGCAACAAAATGTGACTTGCAACCTTTGTTTTGTTACCATTTGTTGTTGTACAAGTAATAATATCGTTACTTCTAATGTCGGTAAAAAACTTTACACAATTTTTTTTCGTCTAAGTTCCTAAATGTTCGCAAAAATCTCCACTGAAACGAACAGGCTAAATTTTGTCTGCCCTATTTCATCGCGATTCCAACATCTGCAATGCAATTTCGTTGTATTGAATCGGATCTACAGAACAAGATATTTCTTCGGAGTCATTAACAATATCGTCATCCACGTCTATTCCCGCAATATATCTACGTGGCATCGTATTTGTGTTTCTCAAAGCCAAGTTTTTCCTAACGCCTTCTCCGTTTAAGAAATTGTCTTGCATTTGAACCAATTTGCGCAAGTGTGATATTGAATTAATTGGTACATAAAGTAAGTCCTGACGAATGTCGGGGGGTAAATTTCATTCTAAAACTTCTATCAACTCAAGATCCGACATAGGTGTAGGTAAACGATCCATAATGGCTAAAACAGAATCAAAAAAGGTATCGAAAGGTTCCTCAACTCAATCAAACAAGAAAAATAATATGAAGCTTGTTCTTTTCTTAAAATTAAGGCTGATACGAGTATTTGAAACACTATTATGGAAAGACAAAATAAACTTCTCAATAAAATTAAAAAAAGCTAATAAGCAAATTTCTATGCACCAAATTGATCGGACGGTTATTATTCGTCCGGTTTTAACCGTCTTTCTTGGTTTTGTCGAATACGATTTTTTCAAAATCTTAATTATTCGACTACCGAATAAACCAATTAATTTAACACGAATAACCGGTTAATTTAAATAAGTGTAATTTTTATACGTTTGTATATTTTTTATTGCAAATATGCTGATCGTTTATTTCTTTGTATAACAGCCTGTTTCCAGTTGACGAGCGTAAGAAAACGTTCGTCTAACAAGTTGAGTGACTTGTTTGTTTATATCAGCGTCGCTCAAAAAGAGAGAAACAGTTAAAATGATGAATACATTGAAGTTAAAACGCTGTAAAAAAATAATTATTCATACATAGTACAAACATGCATAAATTTATGTAGCTTATTATTAACACTTCTCGGCAGGGTTGTCAAATCTTTTTTATGCTTTTTCGCCAAATTCAATTTAAAAAATCGTCAAATCATTTTTTAATTTTTACATTTTGACAATAAAATTTATATTTTTTAAAATAACGAAAAAAAATTTTAAAACAAATAAAAAATAATTTGTTCCGAATTCTTAAATTTCGCCAAAAATGAAAAACAAAATTCTCCATAATATATATTTTGTTAATTTTATTAAGCGAAAATATTAGCAAAAACTAGAAGTGTACAATGTTTACTATAACTATGTTGTTTTACTGAAAGCTAGAAAACTATAAAAAATAATTTTTTTTGGTTAATATAGAATACATTTTGGATATATTTATATAGTCTCATTATTGTTATATATCTAAAACGTTATACACAAACACAAAATTTCTCGTTGCCGAAAACACAATTGAAGTTCAGCTGCCATCTATAATCAATACGTTAAAATTTTCAATTTCACGAATTTCATACATAAAAATAATTTCATACCAAAATAATAATTTTAATTTTTCGTATTTTTTTATCAAAAATAGCCAACAAAATCGCCAGTTAATTTACAAATCGCCAAAAAGTCACCATGTCGCCAAACCGAAAATTAGGGCGCCAAATAACTCTTAAAGCCCCCACGTTTGGCGAGAAATCGCCAGATCTGATAACCCTGTTCGCAACTAAAAAGCATATATTTTATGATAATTTAGGTATATTATTTAATATTTTTATTATGTTTTTTTTAAATATTTTATATGTTTTTAAAATATTTTTTGAATTCTGAACAACTTCCCAACTATTAATCAACAATTTGTGCAGCTTTGGCGACGTCTAATATCACTGATAATTTTATACATACGTATGTACGTATGTACCTGGAGATATACATATATATTTTTTATTAGGTCGACATTTTTCCTGAATATTTTTGCTAAAATTTTGTGCTGCTTAAAAAATATTCTGGAGGTACATTCATCATTGTAATTACCACCACCAGGCTTTGGCTGATCTATATGGTATGTAGTCTAAAAAGCTGTTTTAAAATCGTCCTTAATTATCTTTTATCAATTGCTTGAGAAAAACACAGATATTCCTCAAGGCTACTTAAACGAAAAATATATCAAATAAGAAGTCTGTTTCTCTCCTTTCCGAATCTGAGAACCTTAAAATTGGATAATATTCAAATAAGTTATTACCTCATATGTTCATGAGGGTACGAAAAACCGAGTTTTTATCCTTATCTCAAGATTTTGGAGGTGTTTCTTAAATTTCAGACAGATTCTTGTTGTACTCGATAGGGCCTATCAGAATAATAGTATCACATCCCAGGTGTTTGTTTATCGCAGCGTGTTATTTACTTGCGTACAACAAAACAAAAATTCTAATAAATCGGGTTTAAAAATTAAAAAAAAAATGTTCTGGTCTGCAGTGTTGGACAGAACAAAATTATTATCGCTGGAAATTAGACACTTTAGATTAAATAACCCATATAAAAATACACTTGCAAACATTCGCTGGAAAAATATCCGAGCCTTGAAAAATTAAATTTTGATTTTTTGATAAGAAAAAAATTCGATTTTTTTAAATTGGTCCTAAGAGGTCGTCTTATTTGAGTTTATGTAGAGTTACATTATAAGCTTAAGTATAACGGTATGTATTTGTGCCTGAACGTAAATAATAATAGCAATTAAAATGATGTCGTTCATATTTTGTAACCATTCAAAGTTGGTCGAATAAAAACTAAATATTATAAATATTTTTTTTACTTTGAAGTTTGTACCTTGAGGACGCGCCTTTCATCAAACACGAAATAATTTAAAAAATTTTATTGCAGTTCAACTAAAAAAGTGTAAGTTAATAAGCCCCCTAAAAGTTTTCCTCAATTCTCATTTTTAAAAATGGATTTTTTGTCATTCGGGCTGCCACAACGTGCAATGTTATGAGATTTTACATAAAGTATTACTACCAACAAAAACCTAATAATTAAATAAATGACACTACTAAAGTCACAGAATTAAGGAAAAGTTTCCTAAAAAAATCTTATACAAGCTTTAAAATACAGACTAATTGACTCTTTAAAAAACAAGAGCCTTAGGCTACGATCATATCTGGAAAATATTTGACAAAATTTTGTTTTCCCTTATTTGAATGAAATTTGAGTGAAACAAGCAATATTTTGTTTTGTGGTCACACTACGCACCATTTTTGTGTAGTCAAATACTGTGGGCAAATTGAAGGTTAGGAAGTAAATTGGTTGCCAAATGATCAAATGTCGAAAATTGAGCCGTCAACCTTTGACACTTATTTAATAAAACATTGGGAAATCTTAACTATGGAACAAAATCATCTTTACTGATGAGAGCCATATTTAATAAGGTTATGTAAAAAAGAAAATTATCGCATATGTGGCTCACGAAATCCACGAACAGTCCTCGAAAAACCATTACATCCAAAGAATGTGACCGTATGGTGCGGTTTGTGGTTAGGCGGCATCATCGGCCCGTATTTTTCGAAAATGAGAAAGCAAACGCCGTAAAGCGTATTACATTAACTTAACTCGAAATAAACACATGTAAAAATTGAATATGTATTGTCTTTTGATCGTAACTTAAGAGCGGATGTGCACCTTCTTCCCAATATGTGATCAGCCTAATTTTTTGCGAAACATAGTTTTTGATGGAAACAACTCTTCTGGGGGGAGTTACGGTACAATTTCGCAAGTTGAAAAATAAGGCGCACCCTAATATACATACATATATTTACTACATACATATATGAAATGTGGCCCAGTTTATTCCTTTTATATATTTACATATAAATGGTAGGCAAATTTGGGGTTAGAAAGTAAATTGGCTGTCAAATGATGTAATTTCAAGAATTGAGCTGTCAACCTTTGACACTTATTTAGTAAAAGATTGGGAAACTTTAATTATGGAACGCCCGCCGACAATTGTTTTCGTCGAACGTTTGTAAATTGGCTCTTTGAGAAATTGAACGGAAACAACGCATTTTTCAACAAAATCATCTTTAGTTATGAGGCCCATTTTTAACTAGGCGGTTATGTAAACAAACAATATTGTTGCATATGGGGCTCACAAAATCCACAAACAGTTCTAGAAAAATCATTACAACCAAAGAAATTGACCTTATGGTGTGGTTTGTGCTTAGGCGGTATCAGCGGCCCGTATTTTTCGAAAATGAGCAAGGAAACGCTGTCACCGTGAATTCTCTGCGCTATCATTATAACCAATTTTTTGTGGCTACAATTGGCTAATGTTAACATCAGTGACCTTTGGTTTCAGCAGGTCGGTGCCACAAACCACACATCTAGTCAAACAATTCAGTTATTGCATGAGAAATTTCCCGGTCGCGTAATTTCTCGATTTGGCGATGTCAATTGGCCGCCTTGTTTTTGTGATTTAACGCTGCTATTTTATTTTCTCTGGGGCCATTTGAAAGATCGGGCTTACGTGAACAATCCACAACAACTGACACTCCGAAAAATGAAATTCGGCGCTGCATTAATGAGATAAGCGAAGCTTTGTTGCAAAATGTGGTTAACAATTTTGTGAAAAGAGAGGAAGTCTGCCGACGTGCTAGAGATGGACATTTGTCCGATATCATATTCCATTATTAATTCCTATATTTCTATTTTATATTGGTATGAATAAAACTGAATTTGTAAAAAAATGTGTTTTTAAGCCAATTTACTTCCTAACCTTAAATTTGGCTACCCTTTAGAAACAGGGAGAAACATGTTTTCCCTAAGGTCACACTTAAGAAATATTTAACATGAAAAATATGTTTGATCACTGTCAAAGAAATATATTAATAAATATTATATAGAGCTAAATGAAGCAGAAATATTTTTGTTTAAACTATTGTATTTACTTATTTATTAAACTTTATTTAATATTACTTCTATTTTGGTTTAATCTTTTAGGTTTTTAGATCACTAATATAAATTTTTAATCACTTTTAATTACAAATTTATTTTAACAGCTGTTTATGTTTTGTTTATATTTCTTGTGTGTAGCCAATCTCTACATTTAAAATCGCTAAAATGTATTAAAAGGGAAGTAAAGTCAAAAATTTTGTTTAAATCCTTTTCTTGGAATAAACAATGAAATTTAAATCTATCAGGAAGTACACATTAACATATTCGCCCTTATTCTATTTGGCGTCTGTAACAGAAGGCAACGCCGTTTTTTATTTTTTGTTGCAAATACGTATTTCCGTTGTCAATATTGCCATTTGTCAATGACTGTTAATATATGTTTGGTATTCTGTAAGAAAAATTGACGCTGCTCTTGTCTTTAATTGCCTTTGATTTTATCTACAGTGGGTTCTTAATTATTATTTAAATTCCGTAGTATTACTTTAGTCTGCAATATTTCACTGTTCATAGACTTAAATAAATAATTTTATTAAAAAAAGAAACTATTCTCGTATGAAAAATTTAATCGTAATCTAAACTTAATAATAATTTTATACATACATATAAACATAAGGCTTTGCAATGGTGCCCCATGGGGTTCATTGTATTGTAAATATTTTTTATCGTTTGTCTACAAGAAACATTTTAATTGAAAATAAAGAAACAAAACAAGAAAACACTTTAACATAGCCATACTCGTACTTATTTGTACGTAAAACCATTATACAGATAGGTATGTATACTTATTATATTCAATAATTTTATAAAAAAATGAATTAATTGAAAAACAATATTAGTAAGAATAATGCGGGTTCAATTTGTATTCAAATCTTAAAAATTATACTAATTCCACTATTATGCTAATTTAGTTCAGCCAGAAAGTGACGATGTATTCGTTGAATGTTGGAAGCTGATACAGTGCTTCATAACTGTACTCCGCATCAACAGATTGGATTAAAAATCGCATTAAAAAGAAGAAGCTTGCAGTCACTGCTAAGTATCGAATTTCTTTTAATAAGCCTATTTATTTGTATCACCTTCAAATTCATTTTGGTCAACTTAGCATCTATGGTATGTGGATTTTTTTTCAAATGAAAAAACAATTTAACTTGGATGTCCACTATAGCTATAACTTTTATTTTCATGATATACGTAACGAGAAGCAATTTTCGAGTCGCCATACCATGCTAAAAAAAACTTTCATGTCAAATGATCTTTGACAAATTGAAGGTGTTCTTGCTAGAGAGATATGTTCAGTTAATGCTTTTTCATCAGTTTTCACAACTGAACTGGGCAGAATTAGAAGCCACATTACGGCTTCATCTGATTTTGTAGCGGTTTTCCTCTACAATTATCCTTCCGAGCGGTACATATACATTTTTACCATTTCTGAAGAGATTTATGGCCTTTTTCTACGGGTTTTATTTTAATAAACTGCAGTCACTAGCTTTATTTTTGTTTTTATTAAAGCTTATCGCTACGGACGACTGATCTTAATAAATACTGAATATGGTTCTATTCTGTGATACCAACATGAAAGGAAAAGTACCAATACAATAAAAAGTACCAATACAAACGCAAAAAACCCTCTTTATACGGCCGAGATAGGTTCCGTAAATGTAGACCATGGATCGAAATATCGTAAATAAGTATCTTTTGCTTGCTTTATAATTATTCTGAAAAACTGTGAAACTCCAATTTTTTATCCGCATAACGAACTAATTTGTGCCGTAAAGCGAAGGTGTTTCATAATGCAAGCAGACCGTTATGGCGAAGTGCCGTATTATAAAGTATGAGTGTATATAGTCTTTTCTTAAGCAAGATGACAATATTTAAAAGTGCTAAAAATTATATTTTGTAATTAATTACAGATTAAGTTACAAATTACGTGCAATTAGTAATACAATTGCTTGTTTTTTAGTAATTGCAAATAGCCGATTATAAGATGTAATTGGACTTGTATAACTATTTTTCAAATATAATGCAAAAAATTATTAAAATTAATTCACAAGTTTGAGCCATACATTGAGACTGCAGTGAATTTTATATGGATATATTTTATAAAAACATATATCGATGGAAGCAAATATAAAGCTTAATAAAGCTCCATCATTATATCAAAGGAATAGTTAAAAAATCATTACGTATTGGTTGTTCAAAAACTAAATAACGTTATAAAAAATTTTAAAAGACAAGAAAAGGTCTGGTAATAATGGCTTAGATGGCCATCTTAATTAAGCACTTGTAATAATTATTTAATAATTAATGTAACGTCCTAAAATTTGGACTTGAAATCGCGTTCATAATTTGAAGCGTTCAATTGCCATTTGAAGCATTAACTCCATAAAACAAAAAAATTGAGAAAAGTAAAAAAATATTCAAATTTATATTGAGCTCTGTAAGCAGTATAAAAATTATAAGTAGTTTCGTAGGTTAGTAGTGTTAATACTTACGATTAGAGAAATTTCTTTTGAGTGTATGGTCGATACAGTGTGTTGGCACTGCTATCTAATAAAATTCAAAAAGTGTAATTAATCGATTTGGCAAAAGAAGTATTCATATATTTATTTTATTACACAAATGTTTATAGAAATTTATAAATTTTCTTGCTTACCATTATAACTAAGAAATGCTTTTCAAAGCAATATTAAGAGCTTATTCTGCTTTATTAAATTTTGGCATTCAATTTAGATTGATGACTACCAGCATAATAGCGAACCAACATCGGCAATTTTGGACTACTGCAAGAGAAAGGTAAGTAAGTATAACCATCTTAATAGAATTTATTATAAGAGTTCATTTCATATTTAATTTACTTGGATTTTTAGGTTTTACGTCCCTATGTTGCAGTTCTTTCAATAGTGGGCTTAAATCCGATCTCAACAGATACAACCAAATGCCGAGCATACATTAGTTATTTGCAATGTTTTATGTTAACTAATATGTTAATATTTGGCTATTTTTTACAGTATTTCACATCCTACCGGTGAGTTCTTGCTTTGTTGTTTCGCACAATTTACAATGTCGTTGTTTTTTTCAATTTCAGAAGTGATCGAGGCTTTTGTATAAATCATAATAAAAATAAATCATTTTATTCAAATAGTAGCCAAATAGAAAATGAGAGACAGAACGACTTTACTAATACATTTAGTGGACTTCTTTTTGGTTTTATTATTCCTAGTTTATTGCATCTTTCGGGATATATTTCAGCTGTGGTATTGTGCAAATTTATCGACCACGAGCAATTTCAAAGTCTCATTGAAAGGACTTTCTTAATGTCGATGCAGCCAAAAAAGTTATTTCGAAATATTTGGATTTATGTGGCAGCATCTTTTGTGTTTTGCGGTTGCCTTTATACATATTTTGTACCTTTAGTTCTGGCAGAGAATCCTGTTATTCAAAATAAGTGGATTGGAATTTTGGATGAAAAGTGGCAACTTGCTATTAAGGTAATAGTTGTTGGATTAATTTAATATTATGCATGCTAGGTAAATACAAATTTACATATGTATGTCAATGTAGAGTTTTAAAAAATTTTAATTTAAATATTGCACATTTACATATGTATACGTACACTAGCTGAAAACCGGCTAGCTTTGCTACCCCTACATTAATTATTATCTTAGATATGCTTTTTTACCCTTTTTGCCTATTTTATTCCTTTCCGGTTCAAATACAAACATTTAAGATAATCTATAGTTCTTTTCATAAACTGTAGAATCTGCTGTTTAGTTGTAAGCAGTCTTCAAATAAACACACATTCGTTTTTATATAGTATTAGAGTAAGGCTTTTTTGTGTTGTATAGCTATAAAAAGTATTTCTGATAAGAAAAATTTAAAATTTAAAACTAATGACTTGTATTGACTACGAAGTCACTTCGACTAAGTTCAGAAACTATCATTCTAACCGTTCTTTAGATGTAAGAAATCAATATTGACTTTGGATAGGAGATGCCACTCCCATTTATCCACTTCCGACCATTTTTGTAATAGTGATGTACATTGACCACAAAATTATCTGGACCAAATTTAGAAACTTTCACTCTAGATATACAAAAGTTAATATTTCTTTTGTATGATAGGTGTCACACCCACTTCTTCAATTTCGCCCATATCTCGACTGACAATGTGGATTCACCACGAAGTTTTAAATTTAGAAACTCTTACTATTACCGTTTAATCCCTAGAAGTGCATCGTTCTTTTCACCATTTTTGTGTGCATTATCAGTTGAAATGATTACCATCAACTTTAACTAACTATAAATTAAAATATATTATTGAAAGCAAAAACAAATCAAGTAATTATTAATGTGTTTATCCATTTTAACAAAATAATACTAAAAACAGTTGAAAATTTTTATTCAGTTTAAGCTTTTTAAGCAAAAACAAAATAAGAGAGCTTCAAAGATTGTACTTGCTAGGAGATCATATTACATAAGCTTTTTTAATACTAATATAATATTAAATTTGGCATAATTTATATAAATTCACAGTATTTCCGATATTTAATAACTAATATCACTCACAAAAATAAGGAACAACAGTTTAAGTATACTCTGGGCATTTCAAATTTATGCTCATCGCAAACACTACTTTTGAGTTTCCTACAAAATGACTCAGACATTTAATGGTTTTTATAATGCAAAGATGCAAATCTTAATTTTACAGTTTTTTTCACTACTATTCAATAAATGTTCATGCTAAAATAGAAGATTTTCAATGTTTAGTTAATATGTCGGTAGATGAGCTGAGTTGTAATGTGTGGCTGAACGAGATACACATGTGATATTTTTAGAAAATTTCTGCTAGATAATGCGTTTTTTAACGTTGAGCATGTTATGTGAATATCTAATGTAACTATTAATCAAAAGCATATTAACTATACCGTAGTAAACACAAAGCTACTAGTGATTAAGGCCCAATTAGTGTAGAAGTAACGTAGACGTGACGTGTCAGCTGATACGATAACTAAATGAAGAATACATACAAATGGTTAGTTGTTCTATAACGAACGTTTCGTTTTTAGTTGAAACACGTTTACTTCACACAACATCAGCTGTCAACAAAGAATTTGCATTGACATAGAATTGTACACAAAGAATTCGTGCTTAAAAAAATAAAGAAAAATTTAAAAGTGTGTGTTTTAAATTATAATTATTCAATAATAATAATAAACTTTAATAAAATGGGTGATGAAAAATTAATATTGTTGGTGCAAGAGCATGAATTAATTTATAATTTATTTTGTTGTTGTTGTTTACACACACACAGTTGAAAGCAGCTGACACGTTCTTACTTCACCAACTAACCACACTTGACGTTTTGATCACGTTACTTTTACGTCCCGTCTACGTTACTTGTAGACTAATTGGGCCATTAAACTTACGAGAACGTGATATAACACTGCACATCATATCAAAAATATTAACGCTGCCCTAATTTTTATTCTAAAATTCAACTATAGATGGTTTTCCATTATTTTCGTTAACAATGGCATCTTCATTGCACAATGAAGGAAAGTAGACTATTTTGATCGTTTCATATAAGGTTTACTCATCAGGAGAATACATAGAGTTTTCGATTCGCTCGATTTTATAAAATCCTTAATTACTTTCTAAAAACAATATATTTGAACATTAAGAATTGGTTTTTAAATTACTAAAGTTTTTTATATTGCAGAAAATCAAAGAAATAACGGTAAATGCATTGTTAGTCATTTCGGCTTATAGTCTTGCTTAAAACACTTACTTCCAGTTCTCTCAGAATAGTACCCGTTTGGGCATATTACCAGCTTGTCAACGATTGATACTATACGTACACACACAGAAAAATAATAAGAAAAAAGAAGAGACTAACGATGCACTTCTAATGTTAAAGATATAGATATATAAATACAAATTTTATATTGGCACCACCTAGTCGAATAAGACGCATTAGTGAAAGTACGCCTTTCCAACGCCTGGTTGGGTTAGTTTAGTGATTCACTAGTTATAAAATGACGAACATAGGACAACTTATTTTTATATACAGTGGCTGCAGTTTATAACTGGACAACTAAGGTACTTATATGCCTTTTCTACCAAAAGAAACAACATTTTTCCGCCAAACTAAAAAAAATTTTAATATTTTATATATTTACATGGGAGTGGTTATAAAGATGTACACAAAGAATGCAAAAAATCTGTGTCCGAATTACCGCTTTGCAAATCGCATAGTCTATCGTACGAAAGTAAATTTCGATACGTATTAAGTTTCCTGATTACCGCATTCGATTGCTATCGGATCGAAATTTCATGTTAATTGTGAATGAATTCATCAAATTAAAAAAAAAAACACACAACAAAAAGAATACTATCAACGAGAGAGTAGAGTTTATTTTCTATAAATTAATTAAACCGCTGCATTGAATAAAGTTTAATTTAAAAATTATTTATTCTAATTTATTTGTATTCATCGGAATAAGAAGACATATTTTTTTGGTTCAAGTGTATATTTTCTTAAACTTATCCAAAAGATTTAATATTAATTAATTGTATTTTAAATTAAAAATAAATAAAATATTCATTTTCCATAACTTTTCGTTTGCTATTAATAAAACATATTTTGCTTAATTACGATACCTATTTTACTATCGAACAACTTTTACGAAATTTCACTCGATCGTACACTCGATATCGAATGCCGTAATCTCAAAATAAATTTATTCGAGCACATCGACTCGGTCCCTGTATACAAAATATGTGAGTATTAATGGGGTGCCATAAGGGAAACGAAAAAAATGAACATAATTAATTAATTAATTTTACCGCTGTAGTATGGTAGGTAAGACACCCGCCTACCATCCAGAAGGTCCTCGGTTCAATACCAGGCCAGACCATCTGTAAAAACAAAAAGTTTTTCAACAGCGGGGTCACTTCATAACATTACCTAAGTAACTGGTTATGAGTATTACTACTATTGAAAACATTTGCTGTTCGGAGCCTACGTTAAACTGTAGGTCTCTTTAAATTAATCTAAAAATAGAATCGGGTGCAGCTCATTGACTTAAAGAAAAACCCACTTTCCTTCATAGACGAACATAGCAACAATGAAAATTTTATAATTAGAAAAAGAGATCCAATTAATAACACTATGCAACAAACAAAAATACCTTGGATAACCACTATATTTTTTTATGCGCTATGGTCGCTTAACTTCAAAACTCATCAGCATTTCAGATTCTATGGATAAGATTTTTTTTAAATTTTTGTTTTCTAAAATGTGAAATTATTGAAGAGGCTGCTTCATACATCTTATGATAACTTTGAAATGACTCCTTCGATTTCATTAAGCCATATGTAAATATAATTCCAAATTATACCAGTTTTAAGCCATTCTAATATCATTTTTAATATTACCAAAATTTTTGGAGATATTGAGAAATAAATTATAAGAACATTTTTTTTTTTTTGAAGAATTATGATATTTTTGGTTTCTAAAAATTCACAAAAAATAGAAAACAGCAAATATTTACAAGTTTCACTATTTATTCATAAAGTTGTATATAATAGAATTATTTTATTTCTATTAATTCATAAAATCGATTGGTAAATACATATTCTATTCCCAATAAAGTAAGAGTACTTAGTTTTGAAAATAAAAATTTGTTTTTGTAATTGTATGTAATGGTTATATACTTATACTGATCCGCTTTCCATCAATAAAGATCAGCTGACCAGGGCCCGTTGCAGATATACAGCCCCAAACCAGTAGATTTTTAACATCGTATTTTATTGTAAGGTGAAGATTGCACGAACTTAATTCTTTATTCGACTCTCTCCAAACATATGACTGACTGCCCATCTGAGCGGAAAACATCAAACTTGCTTTCGTCTGCGAATAGCACGGTGCTCCAGTACGAAAAATCATGGTTTTTATGTGCCATAACAAATTTTAAACTCTTTAGACTATTAACATTGTTAACGAATGGCTTTTTGCGTGCAACTCTTTCGTGGGAATTGTGTCAGCGCAAAACATTTTGGACGCTTTCGGGACTGACGCTTATTTGTAAATTTGGCTTATTTTCAACTGCCTTGGTTGATTTATATAAATCGTTTAACAATGTCGTGAATGATTTCTATTAACATGATCACCAATTTTACGCAGAGACAGACCATTTTGATGACGTTGGATTATTAGTTTTTTAGCCAATAGCTAACCGATTTTAATGATTTATAGATTATTTTATTACCCAACATTTAAAACTTTAATTTAACTGCTGAACATGTAAAATTTTCATTCTGAAAATTTTTTATGACTTTGGAAAAAGTCGAAATTTGCTCGTACTTGCATTAAAATAGGTCAAGTCGTTTTCAAGTTATGATGAAATATATTGACATACTACCATACTGAAGGCGAAAAATTTGCCACGTCCATAACAAAAAAATTTGTGCCGATGAAAAAAAAAAAATTCGAAACGGATTTGAATTCAGCGCACCATAATCATTTAATTCCATATAGTTTTATTAAAAGGCCAGAAAATTTTGGTTTTTGTAAACCAGTGTTATTAATTTGTGATTTTTTATACCATACTTCAAATTTTTATATGCCAAAAAGTTTGTGCGTTTATTTTTGATAACATTTTTAGTGAACAATGTAAGATAAGGTTTCCTGAATAAAAAAGAGTCGTTTTTAACTTTTGGCTAAAAATGATTTGTATTTTAAAAGAAGAATATATTATAAGTGGTGTGCGGTTACTAATTTCTGTCACTTTTTGTAGATATGTACGTATGTGTTTATATTATACTAGTCCTTATATGGCACAACAATTTTTTTTTTTAATGTTTCATTAGGGAACCTCTTAAATTATTCTTTTTAGTAACATTTTTCTTTTTGGAAACAAGATCGTTTGCTTGTAATTGTGAAAACTTTCTTTACAAGATAGCTCTTGGAAGTTTTAAACATTCCTTCAAGATTAAGAAAAGAAATGTATAGCGCAGTTTTTGATAATTTGGAGTAATGGTTTGCTATAAAAAGTTCAAACTTTCGTGTTTGATACAGCATCTTCCAACACCGGCAAATTAAATGGAACTGCTAGAGATGAAATTGGGACGGAATATACTGTTCCTTGCATATTGCCACCACATTTTTTTGCTATATCTTCCGTAAAGCTACATTTTTCAGAAAACTAAAAAATAATCAGCAGCCCGTGACTACTGCAGAGAACTCGTAATAATACTTTTGGAAGGAACTCTTCTGAAAAAAAAAAAAATACGAAAACCAGGTCAGATGGGTAGCCAAAGCGATTTATTTATTATTTTACTGCTAAGAAATAAATTTACAATAACAAGCAAACGATCTTGTTTTAAAAAAGAACAATGTTACTAAAAAGAGCAGTTTAAAATGTTCCCCATTGGAAAATTAAAAAGAAGTTTGTGCCATATAATTTCTAGTCTAACCTATAGGTATAAAGTTCAACCTCAATGAGGCACAATTAAAATTAATATATCGATTTAAAATTTTCACAGAATTCTTTTTTTTTACTAAAAAGAACATTATAAGAGGTTCTTCATTAAAAAATTTTTATTTTTGGATATAAGCACCAGTGTAATGAATATACATAAATAACTTTTACCCGATGCGCTTTATTTAATGCTTGTTTATTCAATCTTTTCGCTTTTTCGTTGATGCTTTAGTTATTGTTCTCCACATATAAAAGTATAAATGGAAGGTTCCACGCTCACTTGCAATATCGCCCATTTATTGTTTATATATTTGATACAAACCGTCAAACATATATATATATATATATATATATATATTTATATATGTGTATATATATATATATATATATATATATATATATATATATATAAGTAAATAGATATTTAGTTAGTGTCCACTTCCTTTTCCGCCCAATATTTGAGTGATAATTTGTATTAACAAAGAAATCATATACACCAAATTCAGAAACTTCAACTTTAACAGTTCTCAAGATAAATAAAAATTTATTAACATTTTGTTTGTATAGGAGGTAACATTCCCATAGGAACTTTAGCTGTAACCGTTCTCAAGATAAATAAAAATCAATATTTAATCCGTGCAGGTGGTACCATACCCACTTATCCGATTACGTTCGCTTTTTCACTGATGATTTGTATTGCCTATGTAGCTAGTTGGACTGTTATCATTTGGAAGATATAGACAAATAAATGTTTTCTTTGTATTTTTGAAATTTATATATCATATGGGCTATAGCCTATAATAGTTCGTTCTAGACATAGAGAGAGATACTGTGGAAATTTCAAGAAAATGTGTTCAGCCGTTTAGCTATCCATAAGACACAAACAAACTTATAAAAAAACGCACTAATTTTTGTACATTAGATACATTCTAGCTTCTTTAAATACAAATTCAGCATACCTCGCTATTTCCTCTATTTCTGTAGGTACATTCAGGACTTTATGGATGTTTGAATTTCTTATAAATCATGGAGAATTTGTTCTCAGCTGCATTATTTATTCTGTTTCTTTTAATATGTCCAATGTCGGATACTAAGGCATCCAGCTACTCCGTAGCATTAGATGAGCATCACATTATAAAAAAGGAGCTTGAAGTCTAAGCTAAGGACTGAAATTCCATTAATTTGTATCGCCATAAATTTCATTGGATATTCCATGTTAATCAGCGGTCAAGTTGTATTCCTAAATATTAACCTCAGAACTGTAAGGAATAATTTTATTGTTTATTTGAACAGATGAGCATGACTCCCTGCTAAGAGTGAACGCTAATCGAGTATATTTTGGTTCGTTAACCTGATTCTCCGTTGCTTTAATCAGACCTCCAGCTGTGCTATATGATTTTGTAAATACCTAATTGCTTCCTGTGGGTCTTAATTGATGCTTAAGATAACTGTATTATCGGCGAATGTTGAGTTATGGGTATAACTGCCTATTGGCAGAGGTATAAATGTACCGATTGTGTTGTGCTTGCTTCTAAATTCAAATTAACAATTTGAAATTCACTCACCTTCACTCAGTACTGGCTTTAGTTAATTTTAATTGGTGCTCTCTCAAACAGCTTGGATATATCACACAACAGGCTTATTGGCCAGAATGGCTCTACCTTTGTGTGATATTTTCCAGGTTTCGGGAATTACTAGCCTATCCTGGCACCCATTACATTTACATATTTTTAAATTTTTATGCATTTAAGTTTAACATTCAATTACAAAAGATCACAATTTTTTATGTTTTTGCATAATTGCTATTTTGTGTGTAAAACTGCCATAATATTTGCTTTTTGCATTAATTTAAATTCGTAATTTCAGATATCCCTAATCACAACATTATTGATACAAAATTTGATTGAAATTATAATACTGAACAGTTATTGCATTGAATGTTATTTATTGAAAATCTATCTGCTCGCACTATCTCACAAGCTGTTGACGCATTCAATAGACACAATAGATTGGATGAGAGTAAGTAATATTGTATTCAAAGTTTAATTTTATTTTTTGTTATATGTAGTGAAAAAAAAAATTAATAAGACTCATTTTTAATCGATAAGCAAATAATTGGATTAGTGAGGTTTATTCATTTATGCCAAAGTCCTTAAATTCAATGTCATAAATATTTGTTTCAAATTTAAAGGAAGTCTTATGGTAATTTCTTTTCTACCAAAAAAAGTGCGGCTTATTAAAAAAAAATTCAATTTTGTGTTGGTTTCTTAAAAATGTTTCGCTCTCTGAAAGGGTGGTATGTTCTTTTCTAATAAATTCACACTTGCCAATGGTGAAAGGAACTGCATTTTATGCCATGCTTAAATCGGAGAATGAAATTAAGTACTCAAAAACAGAGTATACTTAAGTACTTATCTATATTTTTGAGTGTTGTTTATACCAATAAATTAACAACATACAGATATAATTCCACTTCATACTTATAGTAAAATGCCCGTACACAACCATCTTAAATAACTCAAATAAAATGTTTGTATCCATGTTATTCGCTATAGCTATAAAAATATTTTGGTGCGCGCATACTCATGCATTCGAAGTATGTGTATCAATTGGTATGGAATAATATTGAGAGTACATTAAGTACTCTTGTGTATTATAAGTACTCATGTGACATGCGTCTATGGATGAATAAAACAAATAGTATGATCTTTTACATCAATGTTTATGTTTCTTCTTTTTTTTGTGACAGGTTTATATCTATCAGAGCTGAGTTTATTACATTGGATTTAATTTTCCACTAGTGGAAAAACTAGTGCATTTTTGCCCCTAATATTCAGTGGTAGTAAAAAGTTAGTGCACTAAATGAAACGATTTTAATGGTAGTTGAAATTTAGTGAACTAATTCTGAATGATTAGTGGTAATGGACTAGAAATCCATTAGCACTATTGTGGAATGCAAAATCAGTTCCACTGCTTCATTTTCACTGTCGTTTTCATATACTTGTCATATATAGACATGATATTATTATAATGTACATAGTTTGTCAATGTTCAATATAAATCGTTTTTATCGTATTGTTACGAAAATAAAAATGCTGAAGAGGAAATTGACCACATCAGAGAGTTATTGTGGGATTTTAGCTATGGACTTTATTGGCTTGTGTCGGGGCTTGCCATTATTGCCATAATTACCTTTACTAATTTAAGAGTACTGTTGCCTACATACGTAACGGTGTTGCCAGTTCGATTCATTTTTATAGTATTTTGGGCTTACACCATTTGAATTTACCGTAAATAAATCGAAATTTGTAGCAACTACAAGAAGATTCGAAATTGATAATGAAATGCTATAAAAGGAGTTAGTTAATTATCATTTGGCTGTCACAAAGTAAAGTCTGTTTAGGCGCAAATAAAAAGTGTTGTAAAAGCGAATTTGCTGTATTAAGACAAAGTGAATAAAAGTTATAGTGGAATTAGTAAAGACCGTAAAAACAACAACAAAGTAGAGGTTTATTTAATTTAGCGCTATATAAACGAACTCAAACGTTTTAAGAAGGTTAAAACGTAACAGTATTGATTTAATGACTTGAAATAATAAAATCAATTTTCAGTTTTAAGTGCAATCGAAAATTTAGCAACCATTAGCATAAAATCATGTGATTGCAACTAAATCGATAAATGCCACTTATCTGAAGCCCTCCACTTTTTGACTGATGATTTGTATCGACTATGAAGCTACAATTTTGAATATATAAAAAAATAAATATTTATATAAGAGTGGTACCGCCATGCCACTTCCTTGCTGTCCGCACCCGGAGGATGATTGTTCGAATCTTGGTTGCTTATGGCTAATTTTTGGCATTTATATTATATTTTATTCTTGTTTTATTTGCGTAATGGTAGGACGTTTTCGGATAGATTTCTGCAATGTGCGCGGACTCCAGGCAAACTTCTTCTCCGTGTATGCGCACATTTGTCTCTATAGGCCGGATGTTTTTGCCTTATGTGACATCCAGGTTTCTGAAAATGTTGATCCACAAGATTTTCATATCACTGGGTATCACCTTCTATCCCTCTTTAATTTTCATAGGGGTATTGCATGTATATTCGGGATGAAGTTGTGTACCAGTGCTAGCAACCATTTGGCATGTATAATGCAGAATTCAAATGTGTTTGAGTTAAATTCAAAATCAGGGCATATCATTTGCATTTCGGGTTCCTGTATAGAAGCCCAAACGCGAGAAAAGAGGTTTCCATATCCGGCTTTGACTCTCTTTTCAATTCCATATCGAGTATCCTTGCCAATTACCCGAACATTAAAATTGTTGTTGCTGATGATTTCAATGTTCATAATACGTCTTGTCTATGCCATTCAGGCCGCACAACTCCAGAAGGCCAATACGTTGAGATATTTGCCGCGCACAACCACCTTGCGCAATTAGTGAATGAACCTATTTACATATTGTGTGTAGATGGGCACTAAAATAACACCCTCGAACTTTTCCTCACTACACACCCTGAAAAGCATGTAGTTGAGTTCTTTGCACCTCTCAGAAACTCGAATCACTGTACTATTTCTGCCTCTTTATCGTTCTTCACTCTTCACATACAGCTAAGAAGCGCTTGGTTTTCAATTACGAGAAAGCTCGTCGGCTGAGCTTAGCGATTTCTATGGGCATTTCAATTAAAAGCTTTGTTTCCTTGCCTTGCCATGGCCGAGATGGTTGCCAATATAATAAAGCTAGGTATGGATAATTTTATCCCATCCAGAAAGCTACCGATTAAATCAAGTAATAAATCTTGGTTTAATCAGACGTGCAAGCAGATCCAGAGAGGAAGCATTCAGAAATTGGCGTAATAACAAATTCCATAATACTGAGTCGGTCACATTCTTTTTCTCACTTCTAATCCTATCTACTCTTTTGCGGGTGACAGCAACATTTGTCATTCGTATTCTTTTGATCGTATGCCGAGCCTTTTGGATTATGGATAATATCAAAATTATGAAACAATCTTCATAAGGATGTGATTGGAAAACCAAACAAAACGTGTACCAGAAATAAAATTGTGTTTTGTTGTTAAATTGTGGTGTGTTCTAGAAAAATGATATCATATCTTATTATCGAGCCATTGATAATGAATGGCAACCGAACTTTAGTTGCATTGCTAGTTACCGAAAATTGTATTCAGTATGGCAACTAAATCTATTAACAACTAAAAATCTATTAATTTCTGTATAGGGCAAATTTTTAGATGCCATTCGGCAACTAAAGTTCGGTTGCTATGCAGAATCGACCCATAAGACCAAATCAACCGATAGATTACCTTTTTATAAATACTAGCTAACAGATACTGAAGAGCCCTTTTTATATATGTATATATATGTAAGTAGTATTGCAAAGTCTGTAGATTCCCCTGGCGCTGTATCTAGTATCAGCGTAGATGCAGATGCTAAATCTGAAAAACTATAAACCTCGTTAAAATGTCTCTATTTGTAATAAGAAACACACTAAATAGGCGCGCAAATCAGAAAAAAATAGGCTCCGAAATTTTTTGATAAAAAAGGTGGCAGGTTAAAGAAAATGAATTTAAGAACGGAAAATTTATTCTCTTGTTGCGTATTTTTTTCTTACAAACAGCAATTTTCAATATTTTCAATAAATAAATTTAATATTTTATAAAAAAAATTATAATAAAAATTGTGAACAAATACACAAATGTAAACAGCAACTGTTTCGAACATTGGTCTTATTTCAATTCGGAAAACTGATTTTGTTTTGTTCCACCAAACGAATCCAACATTGGTTTTCGAAACCGACAAAAAGCAAAACCGATTTAGATTCAATGACACCCCTGATTAAATGATTACAATCGATTTGAATATATTTAATTTAATTGTGATTAAATCAAGTGATTGTAATTAAAATTAAATCAAGCTCAAAATTTTCGCTCTGTTTAAGTTAAACGTTTTCTTTTAGAAATAGTTGGCTCTGTTCAATTGCCAGCAATGTCAATTCTTGTTTACAAAGTGTCTAATTACTAATAAATAAATTGTTCATATAAAAATGTTCAATGCTAAAATATAAAAATATTTACGAAGATTTTTTGTGGAATGATTATTAAAAAGATTCAAATTGTAGATCAGAAAACTTTATCTGACGAAAAATCAACATCCACTAAATGAAGGAAGACTTAATTAAAGTCTTCTTGCTTGATACAGGACACAGAAAAATGATATTACGCCATAAAATTGACATATCACTTTATAATAGATAACTTTATAATAGATAACATGTTGCCAATCTCTATAATGGAATCTCAATCTTTGCAAGAGCTTGCAAAATTTGTTAATGCAAAACTGAACTTGATTAGTAGACCTACAATGATAAAGAACAAATTAAACTGTAAAAATTTGTATGCATAACGGATGACGTCTGGTCAGCTAAGCACCGTAGCTTTCTAGGCTACACATGTCATTGGATAGATGATAATATTACTAGGAAGTCGGTAGCTCTAGATTACAGATGATTTTCTGGTCGATATACTATACACATTATCGTATCAGAGATTTGAAGGTAGATATGGATGCTCAGTTTCAATGTAAATATTCATTCTAAATATAACTAAAAGTTTCTATCCAGACACCAATACTTTTGTTTTTGGACTTTACGTGATCTTTCCACTTAAGTCGTCTAAGTGCATTCCAAGATATTTTCCACAATTCGAATTTTGAAAAATATTGCCTTTCTATAGCATTTTTTTTAACTTTAGCGAAACGATGAGAAAGCTATGGTGTTCTAGGATTAAACAAAACCATCTGGTATTATATTAAAAGCAAAATAAAGTCATAAACCACAGAAGATCCTAAATAAAAAATTACCAAATTTATATAGCAGAATCCGATCGACTTACAGAAGATGCCGATTTTGCCAAAAAATCATCTTTTCAGTTGAAGCTCATTTTGATCTTGGCGGGTATGTAAACAAGCAAAATTCTCGCATTTGGGACACAGAAAACCCGCACGCATACATTGAAAAGCCGATACACCCAAGACGAGTCACTGTTTGGTACGGATTTTGGTCCAGAGGCATAATTGGGCCATTTTCCTCGAACATGAGCACGGAGTGGCCGTTACAGTCAATGGCGATCGTTATCGGGCCATGTTGAACGAATTTTTGTTCACAAAAATTGAAGAGAAGGATATTAGCAACATTTGGTTTTGCGCCCTGTTTTTGAAGATCGCATTATCAGCCGCAGAGCCAGAGCGTTTGGCCACCTCGGAGCTGCGATTTGACACCGGTGGACTATTATTTGTGGGGTGCCGTCAAAGATAAGTGTTACGCCAACAAGCCAGAGACAATTGACGCTTTAAAGGACAATATTCGTGAAGCCATTGGTGAAATACAGCTGCACACAATCGATAATGTGCTTAAAAATTGGACCGATCGTGTAGGCTACTGCATAGCCAGCCAATGCAGCCATTTGAATGAAATTATTTTCCATTATTAACCGGAAGGATTGTACTTTCAAATAAAAAAAAAATTTGAGAAAATATTCAGTAGTTTTTTTATAGCATTTTCAAAAAAAAAAAAAAAAAAAATTATTTGGCGGACCCTATATATGGTAGTGACAACTGATCTTTTAAATATAATGTTACGTTTTGAGCTATTTTAAAACGTTTTTTTTTTTTTTAATTGCGTAAAATAAAATAAATTAAGCGCATTTGTTGTTTTCTCTTATACTGTTTTTATTTCCACAATTAACTCTTTATACAATGTCCAACTTATTTAACTTCCACTTAATACACAAATTTACTCAATACTCTTACTAACGCCTTAGCAGGACTTTACTCTTTGGCTGTTAAATTATGACTGACTGCCAAAGGCTATAACTTTGACTTTATTAATCCAAAAATTCTTTTCTTACATAGTTTCTCTTAAATTAATTAATTCTAGATATACTTATTCTATGCGTACATGATACCTATCGTAGACTTATCAACTAAAACTTCAAATACTGTAGAAGAGCTGCAATCTATCATCAAAAGCCGACCCTCAGATTATATTCTGCAGAAAATGGAAAAAACGGAAACGCTCGCTTTACTTATAACCAGGGTTGTCAACCTGCTGGGTAATTAAAAAGCCCGCGTGGGGTTTTATTTAAAAGTTTTCGTAGTTTATTTACAAAAGAAAAACATATGTAATTTACGTATTGGGACTACAAATTTATTTGTTCCGGAGAATCCCGTATAAAGAGATGTGAGTATATTTTATCCGTCGCAACAGCCGACGGAGCAATGTTCAGAGAATACGGCGGATGCGGCATTTGATCCTTTCTAATAATTGTTTTGAAACTTTTGCTAGATTAGATCGGTTGTTGTCATGCAAAAGAATAATCTAATCATTTCGGTCTTTATATTTTTCTCATATTACATGATTCAAATAAAGTAATTTCAGTCTGCTTCGATCACCCAGTTGTAGCAACTCATGGTACAAAATGACGCCTTGATCCCACCAAGGGTGCAAAATTGCACTATAAGTACGAAAACAACGTGATTGTATAAAGAATCAAAAATATTGTCGACTTCAACGGAATTTTGAAGCATTTATGGTTTTTTTAAGTCGGGTTTTTGCCAACCCTGCTTATAAAAAATTAAAACACTTCTTACAAACTACTGACTGACTAAGCAGAATGCAGGGCCTTTTATAGTAAATTAACATTAGTTTCGAATGTTCTATAAATTCCACAACATATTTTTCAATTGCAGTTGCGAATTTGAATTACATATCCGACTTATAGTCCTATTGGCAGCGCCAATAAGCGTTAAATATTTTGAAAAGCACCAAACAGTAAGTATTCTTTATATAAGAAATCGTGGAGTTTTGGTGCGGCAATCGTGTGAAAGTTTTACACGCAATCATGCACCAATATAAAATTTAAAATTCACTTTTATTTATTATGTTCTTGTGCACGAAACACTAACTTTTATGGGTGTAATGGTGTTTCGACAAAAGCTTGTGGATTATCCTCACACCAAATGCGACAATTCTGCTTATTTACGTACCGATTCGCCAAATTGGCGGCATGTCTATAATGATATGTCAAGCCAAACTAAACAGAAAGCAACTATCAGCTGTTAAATCGGTTGACAAATAACGTAGTGCTGCCAACTCAAACCTGTGAACCTAACAAAAACACCTAATGTATAAGGAGGCATATTTGGAATAAGTTAGTTTTATTTCAAATTTTGCCAAGTGAAATATATTGTGGTGAATACCTAGAATATATATGCTGTAGAAATGTACATTTGCTCTGAATATACTGAAGAATAAAGACATTAATAAAATAGAACAAGAATTCAGCACTTTTTTATAAACGTTCTTAAAAGGTAAAAACGCAACCATATTATAATTAATACAATATTATTAATATTTTTTTACTACTTCTACAATAAATACTTACAATTATAACTACTGTTATTATTACTAAAATTCTAATATATTTTTTTTTCTAGGAAATGCTGCAGTTTCAAAAATTACTTGAACGCTTAAATAATCATGTGTCGGTTCCAGTTTCTTTTTTTGTTGTTTTGAATTTGACATATTCAGCCTCAGGATTTATATACATGTTTAATGATTTTGACTCCCATTATTCAGCTTTAAAAACCCTTATTTTAAATTTTACAAATGTCATATTCTGGTTGGTGCTAGGATTGTTACCATTTTTTATGGCTGCATCATTAACCCAGACATGTAAGTCTGTCAGAAGTAATGGCCATCAAATACGTATACGGCCTTTTTTTTACCACAACACATCAGCTGAAGATCTAAATTCAATGTTAATATTTTCATCTACCATGGATATGTCAGCAAAACTTTTTCAAATGCCAATACAATCGAATTATATATACTTTGCTATACTTATTATTTTAGTAGTTATTTTAACATTAGGTATGTGTTTTGACATTTCTATATTAGGTGTCTTTAATACCTGATATAACATAATATATATTACATATAATGCACAAACAGTTAATGAAACTAATTATAAGTTATTGATTTTTGTATAAGAGAGCTGCGCAAGTGCACCATAATCAAACAGTTCCATAAATTTTTTTAAAGGATTCTAGTCCATTTGCTGAAAAGAAAGTCAACACGATAACGTTATTTTTACAATTGCGTGGATTAGGCCTTTTACGAGGAATACTTCTCACCGTACACGTTATTAAATTGGATTTTGATTTGTCACCAATCTTGGAGTGGGTTCGCTACACTTGATCTTAAAAACATAAGAAATGGTCTGTACACAAGTAAAAAACTCTTCTGTTTAGTGACGAATGAAAAACAGTAAAATTTAGTCCTAGCAGAAGGATTAATCTACGTAATTGTAAAAATAATGTTAAGAACAGGAAAATCAACGTTATGGTACGTTACAATCCTTGTATAAAATTTATGGCATTATGAATCGATTGATTGCACAAAAACATCTTAGAAACGAAAATGATTGCATATGCTGAGTGTAATATGTCACTTCAATGGGTGTTTCAACGAGATAATGACCCGAAACACACATTGAGGTTAGTCAGAGAGTTCATTCATAGGGTTCAAGTCCTTGTTTGGCCAACACTATCAGCGGACTTAAACCTCTTTGGAGTAACGAAGAAGAACATTTCAGAAACACATTTCAAATATTAAAACGAACTTTTTGAAAACATAGAAGCTGAATGTAAATGTATATCAGAAAAAAATAAAGGTTCGTAAATGAAATATTAATTTCTTAATTTTGTTTTGCACACCTTTATTTAAAAACCTTGATTGTTTTTGTAGAAATTTAAAGAACCGTTGAATAATCTATTTTTTATATAAATCTTAGTGTATATATATGTAAGTAAATTACCGCAAAACTTTTTTTCTTACTAAAATACTTTTAGAAATACATAAAAACGCACAAGAACGTATTAAATATAAATGGAAACAGAAAAATAAGCAAATGGTAATAAGAACTTAAAAACTTAGTGCATACATAAGGGGTTCAATAAGGAAACACTAAATTTTTGTTTGCATTTTTCTTGCAAATGGACAAGCGAAAATTTAAATTTTTTATTAATTTCTTCCCAAATTTTGTGTATTTGCATTTCGTATTTAATAAATATAAATAATATAATAAAAAAAATTTTTAGCAAAATAATAAATTTTGGACCAAAAAACATAAATCGGAAGAATATCCGTGACAACTTTCACAACTTTGAAAAACGTAGCTACGATCGTAATGCAGAATACACACAATCGAATGAAGCTGATCGAAATCGAAACACAGAGTACCAAATTTGCAAAAGGGAAAAAATTTAAATTCTAACCGAAGGAAGGGTGATTAGTACCACAACTAAGCTCTAGTCTAAATCATAATCAATTAACTCACTGAAACAGCGAAAAGTGCACACGAACAACGAATGTACATAGATTGTTTTTTCAATTTTTTCAAAACATTAGCTTTATTCCCTTTGAGAGAGTAATTTCCATGTTCTCACTAACACAAGTACATTTTTATTCTTGAACATCACTGATTTGAAGCAATGCCGCACAAAATTAAAAATGTATTTGTGTTGGTGAGAAAATAAGAAGTGCACTGTAAGAAATTTTTAACGGGTTAATTGTAGTATTAAGTTCTTTAAGAAATTTTATTTTAAACTCAAAACACAAAAATGTTAATGTTTTGCGTAAAATTTATAATGTATTAGGGATTACCAAAAGCATTAATAATCATAAAATATTCGTTGCACATTCCTAATAATTTTAATCAGTAGATTTAGTGAAAAAAAAAAATCCACAAACAGCCACTTCACACGTTAAATTTCAAATTTCTTCTAGTGCTTTTGAAAAAAAAAAACACAGACAAAGGGAGGACTAAATCCAAGAGCGTAAGAATACGTGTGAGTTGAGCGTAAACAATTGCTCTATGAAATGAACACCATTAATTTAAAGATAATTTTATATATATAATATTTTTTTAACATAATGATTATATAGCAATTTATTGGAATTTTAAGTAGATCACTTCTAGTGGTATCATATATTCAACAAATGTGTTTTTTTTTAACATACCACTGTCGAGTTCTATGGTAATAATGAAACCGTCATATGGGAGTAGCTTCTCTTCATGATGTTCGAATGTAAGTATGCTCTTTAATAGGCCTTAGAATTATGTACATTTTGTATACACGAGTAGTTACTATTAAGCTGTTTACAATGTTCTGCTAAAGCAAAATTTGTAATATATATATATATATATATATATATATATATATATATATATATATATATATATATATATTATATATATATATATATATTATATATATTAATATATATTAATATATATATTATTATATTAATATATATATATATATATATATATATATATATATATATATATATATATATATACATATATATATATATATATAGCAAACTCTGACAGCTCAGAACTGTAAACAAACAACATGCATAATATATAAAGGATTGGCAAATTTGAGGTTGTGAAGTAAATTACCTAAAAACACATTTTGTTGACAAATTCAGTTTTATTCATACCAATATAAAATGTCCACCTTTAGCACGTCGGCATACGTCCGTTCTTTTCATAAAATTTTGATCCACATTTTGCAATAAAGTTTCACAGTTTTTTGTTGTTCGTTCACGTAAAACTGGTCTTTCAAATAATCCAGCGGCGTTAAATCACAAGAACGAGGCGACTAATTGACATCGCCAAATCGAAAAATTACGTGACCAGGAAATTTCTCATGCAATAACTGGACTGTTTGGCTAGCTGTGTGGCTTGTGGCCCCGTCTTGCTGAAAGCAAAGATCACTGATATCAACATTAGTCAATACGGACCGATGATGCCGCCTAACCACAAACGGTACCATGAGGTCTTTCTTTGGACGTAATGGTTTTTCGAGGACTATTTGTGGATCTTGTAAGCCCCATATGCGACAATTTCGTTTGTTTACATAACCGCCTAATTCAAAAGGGGCTCGTCACTAGAGATGATTTTGTTGAAAAATGCGTTATTTTCGTTAAGTTTTTCAAACAGCCACGTTCGAAGCAAACAATGAACGGCTGGCTTTAATTATTGAACGAGTTGAACTTTATAAGCGTGATGATGGAGATCTTTATGCAAAAAGTCGCGCTAAGCTCCTGTAGTGATGCCCAATTGTTGCGAAGTCGACGAGTTGATGTTTCAGGCTCATTCTCAACACTTTGCTGTACAGCGGTTATGTTTGCATCACTACGGCCACGACTAGCGGATTGTTTTGATCTATTGCCAGCAACAGTATCGTGAGCCTCGAAATTAGCGATTAAATTACGCACAGCGGTCTCAGAAGGAGCGTGATTACGAGGAGAAGCTGTCGAATTTTACGAAGTGATACAGTAAAATTTTCACCATTTTCATAGTAAATTTTCACAATTTAAACACTTTGTTCAAGAGTGTAGCGTTCCATAATTAGAATTTCCCAATTTTTTCCTAAATAAGTGTCAGAGGTTGAAGCTCCTTTCTGGACATTTCATCATTTACTTTCCTAATCTCAAATTTGCCCATACTGTACATACACTAGACATCATAAGTTTATGCTCCTCACTGAATACATTGCTTTAGTGCTAAAAATATCCAAAAATTTATAAAAAATCACAAAATGTTTAACAGAAACTGTTCCTTACAGTGCAATCTTTTTAGTATATGTTTACTGCAGATAATTTAACGGTACCTTTAATAAAAAGCCTTGTATTTCAAAGAGCCAAAGGTCTACCCTCACAGTAATGAAAACTTAATAAGACAATAGTTATTCTAGTGTAAACTTTAAATTAGTATCGAGTTGGATAGCTGCAGTACCTAAGAATCCGTCTAAGCCTGTTTTGCATAGAATTTATTAGGTTCGTAGTCTCTTTAACTGAGATATACTTCCGCTTTTCCTTAATTACATCCTTTAACATCAACTCACTTGATATACTCTGCTGACGAATTTTGCCTTCTAGTAATTCCCATAGGTGTTCTATTGGAGGTTTATCAGGTGATCGTGGCGGTAAACAGCATCATTGGTCCATTATAGAGCACCAAAGCTTGACAATTTTAGCTGTATGCCTTGGGTTATCGCCTTGCTGAAAGTTGCACTATGTTGCAAAAGTTTACGGACTGTATTGTGTGAAAAACGAATTCGTTATCTATTCAATACTTTATGTCAATTTTAACTCAAGAATGGGAGAAGGTCTCCTTGGAATTTACAAAATAACTGTCGTACTCGATGCCTAATAGACTCAATTAGGTTGTAAAATTAAAAAGAGGTTGCATCAGTTACTGAAAAACTTATAAAGCTAAGTCAGCAGACTTTTGTGGTCTTAAGAATTCAGTTTTTAACTTTTTTTTAATTTCTTCACTTATTCTCTACTTTTTTGCGGAAAATGTTTGTTTTTAAGTTTTTTTTTTTAATAAATAATACAATTATAAAATAAAAACCTGAATTGTTTTGGTTATACATTTATTAAAAAATCGGTTTTTATTGTCATCCGTTGATTATTGTGGCATATTGTATATTCTCTTGGCAACACCAATTTTGCAGCACTCTACTTTAGAATCCTTTTCGACACATCCAAGTAGACATATTTGCGCATTACTGATTCGATAATTACGAAATTATCTACTCTCCCAACTGCCATATTCCCCCACATCACTACATCTCATCCACCATGCTTAACAGTTGGCAACTAGTTTTCTATATTAGGACCAGTTCCTAACTAACGACCATGGTAACCAGCTTCCTCTAAATTCTTCTTCTTGCTCTGAATGGTCTTTTTAAATTTTTGCTTGGCATCCGTCGATGAGACACTACACTTCGTTATTTTCTGTCAGTTAGTTTGGTCGGACGGCCTCAGCTTAGCTTGAAAGTAATAATTTTATCGTTTTCAAAGTTTGTTATTATTGTTCTTAACAGCTTCCACTCTCTAATGACAAAAACTGGTAAAACTGGTAAAAAATTGTATTAAACGTTTTTGTAAATTAGTCTTCTGTCAAATTAAAACTCAAAGAATGCTTAATGATCATTTTTTTATTATTTACTGACAGATTTAAAGTTATGAGCGTAGACTTTTGACTCTTTGATATACAAAGTCGTTTTCTTAAAAGTACCGTCAAATTATCTGGCGTAAACCAACTTGAAAAATTTGCATCGTTAACATGCAAGGATCAGTTTATATTAAAAATATTTTGATTTTTTATAAATATATTCTTTGCACTAAAATTCTGTACTTATGTAGTCTTTGATGCAGCTTTTAAGTATGCCCTGCCTCCAGCTAAATGTAACTATATTTGTATAGCCATAAAATATTCTATCAAATTACTTATTTGGTACATCTCTCGTTAAATTTTTAATGTGTTCTGTATAATGGCTTAATAAAATATTTTAGTTAATTTAAAACCTATTATAAAAATTGTAATTTTCTTCAATAGCTTATTTACTGTAATTGAATACGTTTAAATACCTTAAATACCATAATTACCCAAAAAAAAAAAAAAAAAATTGAAATTTTGTCGAGGTAATTATTCGGGTAATCCTGTACATCAAATAATTTTGAAAAGGTACTCGTAAATGGTAGGCCTTCAATTATCGCCCCAAATATAGTAAATATTTCTTTCACTTTCTGTTTTTTCATTTTTCAAAACCCAAACGGGTAAAAAATCTCTCGTTATCTACATAAATAGTATAAATTTTGAATTTAATGTTTTATATTTCAAATGTATTCTTTTTGTGCTTAACAGGTATATTAATATCTTATAGTTTCAAATGAATTTTGAATTGATGTCAAATGTTTTTGGTTTCCGGTAATATAACCATATTAGTAACTAACCTATACTTTCAGTTGAAGCCTAGTATACGTACATATAGTACATGTATATTATTAATTAAAAAATGCAAATATTTATTTAATACATTTAATATATATAAAATCATTTTTGCTTTACAATATTAAAATTCATACGTATGTATGAATGTTCTTTATTATTCACTAAATATGTATGTATGTATGTATATGCTTATTGTTATATCATATATATTCTTTAAACATTGCCATGAACTTTTAATTTTCACTGTGTCCGCTAGCAGCAGCATTGCCACAATGATGATTTTATCATGTTTTTGATGATTTTTTTCACCAAAATATGATACGATGATTTTCTGTTTTAAAAATTATGATTTTTTAGTTTGTATAAAATATAATTTTTCTTTAAAAAACCGTTTATTTTGAGAGTGGCGCAAGTCCATTTTTATCTTTTTCAAGTAGTGACATTTATAATTTGAACTGTCAAAAAAATAAATCGGCATTGAAATATACATATTTAATACATTTTAAAATTTTGTAACACGTACATTTTCATAATAATATAAATACTTAAAATCATAATTTTGATAGTGACCTAACTCCACTCTTTATTGATAGTGTCAAAAAATGCGGCCCAAAATCTTGAAAGCAATGATGATTATTTACTGTATGTGACACAAGATTATTATAATACAATAAGAAAATGTAGAAAAGATAATACTTTCATACTAAATGAAATGAAACAAGAGGATTTTACATCAATAAGACTCTTAGAAGAAGCAGTTTACAAAAAATTCAAAAATACCAACTGGGAAAAACTAAACTGGCTGGCTGCAAAGATGCTGGAAGAAATGAAAGAGTTAAAAATTCTTGATTTATGGCCACGTCAGGATAGACCTAAAAAAATTTGGAAATATTGTATTGTCATCATAATACAAAAGTAAAATAGGCTTCACATTACTAAAATAACGACACATGATGGACTACTGCGACATATACCTCCGGAACACCATAACTATTTTAAATGCCTTCCGCATACTGAGAATGTTATCGAATAACTTGTTATTAAATTGCATTTTTTAAGCTATATGTAACGGACTTATGCTCTTTCACATTTTATAACAATATAAATATTTATTTTAGAAGTGACCTAAATCCTTTCAAGGTAACCAAGACATATTATACACTTAATAATAGCGTTTGTTTAATAGGACTTATAAAATCAACCCCATTATGTAATATTTAGCATTGCGAGTCAACCATATTCTTTATTAAAATTTTTAATTTTGTAAAAACGCAAAACCTTAAATATTTCAAATATAAGATAAATGAACTTAGCCCGCTTTCAAAATAAACGGCTCCAATAAAGAATCAAGAGTTAATTTTAAAAATAAAAAAATGTTGTAATTTTTTCTGCAAAATCCATATAATATTCATATGAAAAATTTTTGGCGGCGCTGAATGTTACAAAAATAATTGTTTTAAATAAATAAAAATTGTTTTTAAGATTATTTTATAACTTGTTTCATATATTGAAAAGGTCTATGACTTTTTTTTGTTATTTTTCTAAACTACGGCGACCATTGTGGTTGCGACTCCTTCAAGCAAAATTTTCGTTGGCGGCATATAAGAAATTCTTGAAAATTTTTTAGATGCTTTCGGATCTTCTAACTGTTTTATTGGCATAGAAGCGAAACCTAATCCAGCATCCCTTCGAAGTAATCATTTTTTACTCCACTTATTACGTTTTTTCTCAACTTTAATAATAATTTTACAAGTATAGATAATCCGAGTTGTGAAGAATTTTGGTCAAAGGTCTCATAAATTACTAATGCTGATAAAGCTTTAGAATTACATCGTTTTCAAAACTGGTCTAAAATACAATGAGCCCCATTTCTTCTGAAAAATTTTAAGAAATATTCTCAAAAATTAATTTAAATGAAACCAAATATGTATGAAAACAGATTAGATAAGGATTCTAAGGATTATTTCATGTAAATGATGTAATTCGCCTCTTAATAGGTTCATGGTACCGCGTGCCGTGTGGCATATGGCACCGTCTTTTTGAAACCACATGTCAACGAAGTACAATTTTTCCATTTTCGACAAGAAAAAAAAAATCGGTAATCATTGCACGTTGCCTTGCTCCATTGACTGTTACGTTGCGATTTTTATAGTTCTTGAAGAAGCACGACCAATGATGCTGCCGGCTCCCAAGCCACACCAAACAGTACATCTACGTCTGGCTGCTCTTCACAACGAATTCACCACCTTTGTTTTTTTGACGCACCCATTGAGCCAAAAATGAGCTTTGTCGCTCAAATTAATTTTTCTATACAGCACGAATTTTGATTATAAAATTAATAGATATGCAAGCATTGTTCCTTTTAGTCTATTAAAAGTGAAATAACAAATTGATCATTTTTAGCATTGCCACATGTCACGAATATTTTTTTCAAGCTAAAAAACCAAATAGCAAAAATGACGATTTTTTTCCAAAGCTTCTGGCAACGCTGGCTGGCAGTGTGGAGCAAAATTATAGCCACAAGCACTTATTTAAGATTATTTTTATTTACACAAAAATAAAAAAAAAAATTTTTATATATGTACATTAGGTTGGTCCTTATTTTTCAACTTTGTTGTTACGAGCATAACTCCCCCTAAAATGTTTAGTTTAAAAATATGGTGTAAAAAATATAAACACGATTGGGCGAGGTTAAACCATCGCTCTTGAAATTTGGCTTCCAAACGTTAAAAATAAATTTTTGATATTTATTAAAATTATTATTTTTTTACATACATATATATGTACATACATAAATAATTTAAAATTAATACAAAAAAACGACGGAAAAATTTTATTTTTATTAGTTTTTACCCAGCAGTACAAATGTTATTACAAATTGAAATTCATCCGATTGTACTATATATTATTATGTACATATGTCAATAAGAAAAACTTAAACAAAATTTCTAGCACATACAACTTCGTTTATAATGTCTGTATCATTGGTCGCATTCAACCTTCACTTACAATATTTGTTCGATCGGACTCATCTGTCTGCATAGACTAACGCTGTATAAATGTAAATAGTAATTGTATATAGACTTCGCATGGGTCCCACTTACATTTTCAGTGGTGTCGGATCGAAGATGTATGTGGTAAAAAGATTACTGGTTTTATATTATATTATTTCGAAAGCGAACATTTGTTCACATCATGATAGAGTATCCGATAATCCGCTACAATTTGAACTACTTTTCTTCTTCATTATTGGACAAAACTAAATTAAAATCTTTCATTAGCTTAACTACTTAACTCCTACTTCTGCCAAATCATTTCCAATTTTTATGTTTTAAACGATATTAAGGTAAACGTTAATCCAACATCCCAAGCTTGGGATGTTTGGTCAAAAAGTCCGTTGGAACACTTAACCAAAAACTGATGTGATTTTTGCGATCTAAGTTTTTTGAAAGTAAATAGCGAAACTGTACCATCAATAAAAACTATACTCAATTGAAGAAGTTCTTTATAATCATCACGTGGTTGCTAAACTTCAAGAATTGAGATACAAATTAAGGAAATTTAGTTAGTTTTCTCAATTTTATTCTGAGTGTCTCTAAATCTGCTATGTAATTAAACAGTAGACCTTAATTATTTGAATTTTTCATCGAAAACACTTCATTAAATAATTTCATTGATGTGATGAGAGAATGATAAATGTATTGTAAAAGATCTTTACCAAAAAAGCTATATCTCTATCTTATTATAAAGCAAATAAATTTATATTTATATTTTTGATTATTTCACTAATAAGGGCCAACTTGGAAGGCGATGCGAAACGCCTACCCTTAATCCGAGGCCCATAGCTTTTTGCACAACGTATTTTTACACAAAACCACACATTTTAGTGGGAAGGTACGATCTCTAAATTGAAAAAAAAATTCTTCCTACGTCTAAGTACCACCCTCTTGTATATTATACATATGTATGTGCAGCCGGAATGTATTAAAAATAAAAAATAAAAAAATTTTTACCTATCAACAGTCACAACTCAAAATTTATTAAAATCGCTTTTTTTGATAAACCAGTTCACAGATCAATTTATTAACGATCACGAAAATTTCGGTTGGATGATTGTATGCTGTCCAAAATGAATTGAAGAGTATACACGGAATTTTACTACTGGAAAAAAATTATAATGCCAAAGCAAAGATCGCCACCAATTAGCAAGGATCTTCACCACTACACAAAAAAATCATATAGAAGAAACTACAGCGGATTAATCATCTTCAAGCATCAAAGCAATATAGATGACGGAGAACAAAAAAAAAAAAAAAAAAAAACACTGAATTTCTAGATGATGTCTCGCATTATTTTTGGATGATAAAAGGGATGAAAACAGCATTTTTCAGCATGAATCGTTGCCATTTACACTTCTAAAAAGCCATTGGAATGTTTTGAAGGGTTGCATGTAGCCCGATTTTAATCCAGTGAAGAGCTTTTCGGAGTGTATGTCACTCAAAATCTATGGACAAAAGCCCAAGGATAGCTTTATAAAAAAGTGTAAGAGCTGCTGTTTAAGGACATTAAGGAAGCTTAGGAAGATTTAGGTAATCAGTTGCGTATTTTTGAAGAGTAAACAAAAATAAAAATTAAATGACTGCGGTGTGACCGTTGGTAATTAAGTTAGACCGTTAAGACGAATATATACCCGATTTCGGTGAAATTTTTAAACTGAAATGATTCATAGAAAACAAAACCAACAACAAAACAACTTTTTGAACTCAATACTAGTTACCGTTACTTTAGCGAACATAATGAGTTGGAACTTGCATTAATAAGAGATAGAGAAGAAAAAAAATTTTTGATAAAAATAAAACACCGTAATTTGTATTTTTTAGTGATGAAGAAGGGAAAGACGGAATTGGTACTATTCACGCGCAGGTACACAGTTCTCGTCGTTTTCTCTACCGCGTCCGCACGGCGTTGAGCTGAGGCTGTCGGATAGCACGAAGTATCCGGGGATAATGCTGGATTCCAAACTATCCTGGCTCCAAAATACACGTCTGAGGGCGGCGAGGGCCTGTCGTAGGTCCGTTGGGAAGTCCTGTGCTCTAAATCCTGGGAGTTCCAATTGGATATTTAACAAGATGGTCAAGTTTTGTATGGTGGAGGTCTCTGGAGAAATGCTCAAATTGCAGTATCTTTAATAGGGCCCCGCAGAGCTGCGGAGTGCAGCACTGATGATTACAGGTGCGCTCAGGTCCACTTGTACTTCTGAACGGGCTTCCAGCGGATTTGATGGCTAGGCAGATGGCGGACATGTCTGCGATAAGGTTGAGAATGGCAGGGGCATGGTCGGACAGGGTCTACGGGCATGCTGCCATTTTTAGGTATTTGAATACGATGGATAGATTACTGCAAACCCAAATCCTTCCTGCATCTCACCAGAATCGGTAATTGGACCCGGTTCTGTTGAGGTATACACAGATGGATCAAAATCCTCGGAGGGGGTTGGGGGCGGCACCTTTAATTCTGTATGCAGGGTGAGGGAATCCTTTAAACTGCCGGACCACTGCAGTGTCTTACTGCCGGAGATCTCGGCGGTAAAAAGGACAGCGGACAGGTTGATGTACTATGGGGTATATGATAGTGATATCCGAATCTGTACGGACAGTCAGGCTGCGATCAGGGCGCTCTCCGGTGTCTACTCGACATCGCAACTGGTGTGTGAAGATGGCGAGACATTCAGACATAGAGATTATCTGTGTAAGGGGTCACTCTGACACCAGGGGGAACTGTGTGGCAGACGAACTTGCGTGGGTGGGCTCTCTCCTCAGAAATGAGGAGATTGACCACTCAGTTGGGATGCCACTCTCCTCTTGCAGGCTCATGGTCCAGCGGTACATGTTGGGCAGGGCACAGCTACGGAGGGATGATAAACGAACGTGCTCTGCATCGTGGCAAGTCTGGCCTCTATATGATAGGGCTCGCTCGGAGTCTATTATAGGGATGCCGCGACTTAGGCTGCAACTCTTGTGGCTGTGATTACTGGGCACTGGGTGGCTGGTGCGCACGCTAGGAGATTGGGTCTGTCGTTCAATGGCTACTAGAGGGGTTGTCAGGATGAGAAAGAGGAGGAGTCTTTCGGACATTAGGACTGTTTTCCTTGGCAGCCCGTTTCTGGATGACTTATCGGTTCTGGTTGATGTGAATATCGGCAGGATCTCTTCTTTTGTGCATGCGTCTGGTTGGTTCGGATGGGTATCACAGTGGGATCAATTTTGGACCCAGGTGGGATGTATGTTGTCCGGCTACCCGTCATCACTAACTACTAACTAAGACGACGAAGTTATTGAGGCAAACTTTTCTTTAGTAATTTAAATTAAAATTAAAATGTGCAATAAAGGAGTGCTATATTTTTTTTAACAGTGCGGCTTGAATTACACATCACCCTAAATCTAAAAAGAAATAACTTTTAAATGTTTGTAAAATACAAAAAAAGAATTTTTTTGCTGCTTTTCTGATTAATTTGGTATAAACAAACATTTTTTAATTTTTTTATAAAAAAAAGAAATAACAAGAAAAGAAGTATGAAAATATTATTGTACCACAGTGTATACCTACAGAATCTGTTAACAAACTACATGTTTTTATTGTATTTCAATGTTACAGAGAGGAAAAATAAAATAGTATTTTAAGTGGAGTTTGAATGAAATAAAATTAAACGTATAGGTAAAATGTTGTAGGTGATCAAGGCAGACTATATCACTGCCCTACATCACGATGCCATAAGCATTTACCCTAGACCCTAAACTTCTTTTTTTTTGAAAAAAAAAACTGTATTTTTCAAGGGATCATTTTACAAAAACAAAAATGTCGTTTATATTTTGTTTTGTACACAGTAATAAGATCTTCCCTTCTTTTCAACGTCACATTGATAGCAATTTGGAGATCGATGTTCCAGACAATACGTTTGCACAATAATAAACGTTCATACGCTTCTTCCTTAATGGACAGATCAAGATTTTAAATAATTTTGTTACAAAAAAATAAAATTTTAGTAATAACGTGTAGTAGAAATATTACTTTAATACTAAGCCTCGTCTTACAGGCAACACGAGTAGTATATCTTTGTAACAAAAAACTTTTGTGCAATGAACTTCTTCTCACAAACTCACTCGATATATTACCACGTAGGTTTGAAACCACGTGCTGTTACTTGCAGTTGATCAGGCGAGGTTAAGTTTTCTAGATTTAACCACTTCAGGACAGTAGTAAAAGTTAAGAAAAAAAGTATTTTATAAAATTTTAATTTTTATGTTAAAGTTTTAACGGCATCTGCGATCAAATAGTGAATGATTTTTACTAAATATTGTACAAATGTAAAGGCTTATGAAGTACTTATTTAAATCAAATAACATAATATGATAATATGAGCTTTTTGTACGACAGAGTGCTTTTCGGGATATAAAAGTTGTCCCCAAATTAACGCTGGCAAAGACTTTAATTATATGTTTCTTTTTTTTTGTCATAAACAACATTTGATAAGATTATCTTCAAAATAAATTGTAGATGGAACAAATCCACAAAAAAATCGATGACCGTTTTGCATGAATTTATTTTCTTCACTTTTACTAGCAGTTTGAGATTGAAGGATACACGGAAGGATACATTTAATTAATTTGATTCAAACATTATTATTGGTTGTTACAAACTTCAACACAAACCTATTATTGTGAACGGTATAATACAATTCTGTTTGTTTTAACAAGTGAATTTGATGAGTAGTAAATGTTTGTGTACCATAAAAAAGTACACAGAACAACAATATTAAAAGTGGCACAAAGACTTATATTACCACTTGCACAATTGCTTTTCTCATGGATTTTCAATTGAATGAAAAAATAAAAAACTTTTGCAATTCGAAATAAAATTGGTATATTGTAAGTATTTATGAAGCTTTGAGCTTATGTATGAGTACTTATAGTATACGATAACTTTTGTTTGAATTTTTATAATACCGACCTTGACTGATGTTTTTTTAACTTTTTCTTTTTAATATTGTTATTCAATAAAACAGAAAAGTTTCCTTAAAGATTTATAACTTTTTCCATATAAAATCAAGTGCAGTTTCACTATTGAACTGATAGCACATTTTAACGTAAAGGCTCTTATGAATAAGCATGTACTGATTTCCTAGACAAAATGGCTTTTGCGTTGTCATGGATGTCAATATTTTTCTTAAAAATATTTGATAATAAAAAACGGAATTTAAAGAGTACTTTTAGGTCAACGGACATCCATATTAACACATGGGATGAAAAGTTCCGGGCCTAACAAAGAAAACACTTTTTTTGTTCAAAATTAGCTTTATTCATCAACGTAATCTCTATCAAGAGCAATGCAATCGTTCCAGCGCCGCTCTAACATTTCAATACCACTTTTGAATTTTTTTTGCCTAAAAATAGACCTCAGTTTAAGCTATAACCACTTCATTCGTGTAAAATTTCTTAATGGCGAGCATTTTTTTTTTTTGAGGTCTGCGAACAGCCGGTAGTTTTAAGAGCCAAATCTGCCGAGTACACTACACTACACTTTGTGTCTATAGAGCAAACGCAGCACCCGCTTTGAACAAAGCTTTCTCATAGCCAAATGCTCATGCAATATAAAGCCAACACGGTCTTTTGATATTTCTTTGATATTAGCTACCTCGATCATTTAAAACGATTTTGTGGATTTTGTTGATGACTCTAGAGTTAACGTCTCATGTGAACGTCCGCTGCGTTCTCCATCATCGATGTTTCCACGACCACGTTTTATTGTTATTTCTGATTTGATCTGACGGAGTACTCATAGCACTTTTCAAGCCATTACTTCGTTTGACTGGTATTTTTCACAGCAAGAAGCAGTGTAGAATTAAACATCAAATGGTTTATGATCCACTGTTCTAAGAATAACAAAAGTAGCGTCACTCTTAGTACATAACTCATAAACTAATTAAAGGGATTTCATCAAGTGGCATTGAAGTTAAACAGGATGGTGCAACTTGCCACACATCTGATGACAATCGATTTATTGTGTCAAACGTTTAATTAACTGAGATGGTGATGTCAGTTGGCCGCGAAAAAGCTGCGATTTGACATCGTTGGACTATTTTTCGTGCGTCGCCGTTAAAGATAAGTGTTATTCCGACAAACCAGAGACAATTGAGCATTTGAAGGCATTCGTGATGCCGAGATATGACCCCATACACTCGAAAAATGTCTCGAAAATTGTTCCGATCGAATGAGACTCTATGAGGCCAGCCGCGTCAGCCATATGATTGAACTAATATTTAATTTCTAACCGGAACAATTGTACTTTACAACACAAAAATAAATTTGGCAAAATTTTAAATCGTTTTTGTATTATTGCATTTTTAAATTTAAACTTTTAAATTGCCTATAAATATACGGAACGTTGACATCATTATGAATTGAAGTGTTTCTTATATACCAAGGAGCGCCTATTATAAATCTAAGTTTTTGACTGATATTTTTGAATTATATCAATGTTGGAGTAGGAAATGGTTCCCCATGATTGAATACCGTAAGTCGATATAATAAGTAATTTGTTGTTTATGTTTAACTCCAGTCTTGGACCAAGAAGCCAGTACATTTTATTTGTTTTAGTTTTAAGTCGTTTTCTTTTTATTTTTATGTGTTTTTCAAGTTAAGCGTCGTACAATATTAAGTCCTAAATATCACCATTTAAGTTGACAGCAGGGAGGTCACCATTTTTAGGTGTAAATGCAACATGGATAGGTTTTTCTGCATTTACTTTAATTTTTTACCTTTTTAGCCTATTACAAACAAAGTCAGTCTTCGTTTGAATAATATTTAATGCTATGGTTGCGGATTCGGTGGATGCTAATATAGCAGTCTCATCAGTGTATGTTGCAACTACTACATCGTTGTTTGTCGGCATATCAAAAGTAAATAATGTGTACAGAGTTGAGGCCCAGTAGGCTTTCTTGTGGTACACCAGCTTTAATGAGACCGAATTCTGAATCTTTGTCGTTAAAGTGACATAAAAATTACGATCCCTAGGATACGACTTGAGCAGGAGGTAAAATGGAGCTCGCCGCATATGTTTTAATTTATACAAATGGCCATTATGCCATACTCTGTCATATGCTTCTTTTACATCTAGAAATACTGATGAACAGTAGTGTTTATTTTCAAGAGAGTCTTTCATTGTTTTTACAATTGTATGTCACTGTTCTGGAGTTCCATGTTTGCTTCGAAAACCAAATTGAAAATCAGTTTTAATTTGTAGAGATTCTAATATAGCCAATAACCTTTTTGAAAAAGTCTTCCGAATAATTTTGATAAAGGTTCCGCCAAATAATTTTTTATTTTTTTTGAAAATGCTATAGAAAAACTACTGAATATTTTATCAAATTTCTTTTTTTATTTGCAAGTTAAATCCTTCCGGTTAATAATGGAAAATAATTTCATTGAAATGGCTGCCTCGGCTGCCCATGTAGTAGCCTACACGATCGGATTAATTTTTAAGCACATTATCGATTGTGTGCAGCTGTATTTCAGCAATGGCTTCACGAATATTGTCCTTTAAAGCGTCAATTGCCCAACGGTGTCAAATCGCAGCTCCGAGGTGGGCAAACGGCATCAGTTCTGCGGCTGATAATGCGATCTTCAAAAACAGGGCGCAAAACATCGAGTGTAGCTTCGGCTGTGTGCCACGTAGCGCCGTTCTGTCGAAACCAAATGTTGCTAATATCCTCCTTTTCAATTTTTGTGAACAAAAATTCGTTCAACATGGCCCGATAACGATCGCCATTGACTGTAGCGGCCACTCCTTGCTCATTTTCGAAGAAAAATTGCCCAATTATGCGTCTGGACCAAAATCCGCACCAAACAGTGACTCGTCTGGGGTGTATCGGCTTTTTAATGTATGCGTGCGGGTTTTCTGTGCCCCAAATGCAACAATTTTGCTTGTTTACATACCCACCAAGATCGGCATCTTCCGTAAGTCGATCACAGGCCCACTTAGCGTATACACAACCATATTCGTTCAGCGGAAGGATAAAACTAATTATCTGTCAAATCAGACATGAGCTAAGTGTTACCATTCACGAAATAAGCACTAGTTGAAAAAAAACGTTAGATGGCGGACCCTTTAAAACTGGTAGCAAACTGATAGATCTATAGGACTCAATGGAGTTTTCTAGCTTGATTTGCTTTGGGACCATTATAATTTTAGTGTGTTTCCATTGAGTTGGGGAATATATGAGTCGCAAAACAGCATTAAGCACAACCGTGAGAAATATCAAATCCTTTTTAAGCAAATTTTTAAGAGTTTTGGTGTCTAAATTGTCATAACCTGGAGATTTCTATAAATTAACCTTACTAATTTCGCCTTCGATTTTCCGTATTTGAAAGGTTTGTTTGGTTTGGCATTAGTTAGTTAGTTACGACGGGTAGCCAGATACTTGTCCAGCTCACTTAGGTCTAATATTGATCCTACTGTGATATCCACAGTACGTAGCGTTCAAACGGACCTACATGTCCGCATCTCGGTTCGAACCGAACCAACCAGTCGCATGCACAAAAGAAGAAATCCCACTGATACTCACATCAGCCAGGTCCAATATGGCATACAGAAACGGACTACCAAGGAAAGCAGTCCTAATATCCGAAAGATTTGGACACTGGCACAAGAAATGTTCTTACAACCCCTACAGTAATCATTGAAAGTTAGACCTAATTTCCTAGTGTGCGTACTAGCCACCCAATGCCCGGTAATGACAACTACCAGAATCCGTAGCCTATGTCGCAACATCCCCAACCTGTACCGCAGTACCAGAAGTCTGCAAGAGGAAACTGGCATACCAACCAAGTGATCAATCTTCACGTTATCGATGAGAGAAATCACACTCGCCAGTTCGTCTGCCACACAAATCCTCCGGGTGTCAGAGTGACCCCTTACCAAGATAATCTCCAGGTCTGAATGACTCGCCATCTCGGCATTCACACACTAGCCGCGATGTCGAGTAGACACCGGAGAGCGTCCTGATTGCAGTCTGATTGTCCGTACAGATCCGGATATCAACATTGTATACCATATAGTACAACAACCAATCCGCTGACGGCTTTATCGCTGAGATCTCCGCCTGTAAGATATTGGAGCAGTTTAAAGGATACTCTCACCCCGTTTGCATGAATAAGGACACTGCCCCCAACCCCTTCTTAGAATTTCGATCTATCCGTGTAGACCTCAAAAATACCGAAGAAATTACCGGTTCTGGTGAGATGCACACGGAGAACATTCTATCCAGGTGGGGTTTGGGTGTACAGTAATCTATTCTATCAGGGATTGCATCCAAATACTTAAAGATGTCCGCATGCCCGTAATCCCTGTCAGACCATGCTCTCGCCATCGTAGATTTTCTTTATTTATAACTAATTAGTTCGCATATTAAATTTCTCTTATAAGCAACATATCTGCCCTCAAGAGTTTACTAACCTTTTGTTTTGAGTGTACTATCATAAACAGTCTGTTTTTTTAGAAATCAATACGTAGATATTTACATAATTTTATGCGTAAGCTATTAACAAAATTTATCTTCCTATCAAATACCCCAAATTTGGTTTTCTAAAATTGTTTTCATTTACATAAAAACCAATTTTTTCTTTAACTTTTTTTAAAAAATTCCCTACTGACTCATATTGCCGTTTTAAATGTAAAATTTTTTATAATGAATTATAAAAGCAAAATTTATTAATTTTTATTTTATTGAGTCTGTAGAATAAATTATTATTTTTTGCTGTTTCTTAAATCAAATGTTAAACGTTATTCAAAACTATATTGCGTTATCAAGAGTCTGCGAATCAGTTCAATCGCGTTGATAACGATGGGTGTGGCGATGATGATGCACACACAGTCTTTTGTGTTTGTTGTGATCTACCACAACAATGAAACAACAACTCATTTAAGAGTTGGGAATTTTTTGGACTGCGGTTTTCTATGAGCAGGCTTATTGTTGCCAGTCTTTCTTTATATTTTCATTTTTTTTTTTTTTTTCAATATATTAATACCTCATGTTGGGTTACATTAATAAAATAAAAATTATCATTGGAAGCATCATCCGAAAAACTGTAATAGTTGGCGGTGGGTCTAACCGGAGAGATATTCAAAAAATGTGCATTTGCATGTTCTTCACAGCAATCCTGATTACTAGATTTACTGATACCAATTTTACGAATAGTTCGCCAGGTACACCTCGAGCCAATTGCGGTGGAAAACTGATTTGCAAAAAGTCAGACTTAGCCTGTTCGTTATTCGCCTTGAGTTACGGTACGACTCGTGCAATAAGTTGCCTTATTTCAAACGATAGCTGGAATTATTAAAAATTAAAAAAATTATTAAAAATTAGATATGCGACTGTTAGCTGGTAGATTAGATATAAACGAAATTTCATGAATTAATTTCGAAAAACATTCAATTGCAATGTCAATGTATTCGGTTCCCAATCATAAATTAACCATAAATTTATGGTTTTTAATAGAAAAATTAGAAAAATTGTTTCAGTTTATTCTTTAATAGGGTAAACTTTATTTCTTATACCTTCTTGTTGACGTAAATGCAGCGAACCCACCGAGTCTTGCATCTCAGAGCTGGGAATATTTAACTATTCTTCAACTAACTATTTAGATCTGATCATTTTACCTTCCGTTTTCGTATTTGGCGGCCCAGATGATCCCAAAGGTGCTTTATTGAGTTAGGATCGGGTGACTAAGAAGGAGTTTTAGGTCTTTTAATGTAATACAGCAGCCATTGCTTGCCGATAAGAAATATAAAGGAGTCATTCAGAGAATATTCAGGTACAAATACTAATCCATATAAATCTAAGTCTTCCGAATATGGATGCCTCCATGCACTACCAAACTATTACTGAATCATGGAGATTATTCATACACCACTGTGGTTCGAATGACATAATTACAGCATTCGGTTGCTACCGAATCTTTAATTTAAAGCTATTCTTCCATATCGACACACATACATATACACTAACAAAGCAATGCAGTTTTTTGTCAATAGTAGGGCTTAAAAAAATAATAGATAGAGATACTAAAACTTTCGATTGATATGTACATATTTCTAGAATATGCCCCAAAATTGACAGTATCAAAAACTTCTCAAAAATTACACAAAAAGCTGTTTTTTAATTTAGAAATATTGTATTTAATTGTACAATAATTACCATTTATGAACAACCTGACAATTTATTATTACATGCCATTTGTTTCTATGCAGAGACTTATAATGTTCTTGGTATTCAAAAGTAAGATACACAAAATAAAATAAAAAATTCTTTAAAAAATGTAGTACATAATATTTTAAGGTATGCGTTTCTTGATTATTTATTTTTATGACCTAAACGTTTTCAGAATAAAAAAATATGAATTTTCATTAACGTAATGAATATGGTCAATTGCATAACTTCAATCAAACAACAACCACATTTAATCCTTAATGTTTTATTTTACGGTTAAAAAAAAAGTTTGCCAACAAAACTCATTACCTAAATCACACAGTTGCTTATCATTTTCTATTTTACTTGGGTAAGACCACAAAATTTTCTCTTAAACACAAATATTTGGTAATGATTTTTTAATTTTTCTTTTTTCTTACTTTCTAGAGTTTAGTGTTTTCAAAAAAGTTTTTACAAAAGTTGTAAGGGCGAAAAGTAATCGCAAATAAATGCATTTTAAACAAAACATCTATTTTATTTTCATTTGATTATTTCTACAAGTATATGAGTAAATGCCATCTCTAAATAATCTGTTATTCAGAAGATAGACTACACCTTGTCAAGGGAAAGTACTTTAACCCTCCGACAAGTGGTAAGTCCTTAGTCGGTCATTGAGCGGTAAGGTCCGTGGAAAACTCATATGAAAATGCTTAGAATTTTGTTAATATATATACAGTAAAAGCTCCAGTGGGCGGACACCGATCGTCACAGCAAATTTGTCCGTTATCAAGAGGTGTCCGCCTACGGGATAGTTGATTAAAAATGGTCGGTTTTCACTGCTATTAAATAATTCTATTATATATTAATATGTTAATTAAACAGATTTGAACGTATTGCATCTTTAGTATATACATTTTTTTTATTTAGTTCCAAAATTCATTTAAGTTTAAGGATGCATATACATATAGTATACACGTCTACATATGTACATATATTAACACAAAAAATAAAAAAAAGGTAAAAATATGAGAACTTCATTCAAAAGAAAAAAAAAATGAATTAACTTTTAAATTCTGTGCTTGGGAAAAAGAACTGGCGAATTGTTGCTTGCTTAAAGTTCGCTTGTCTCCATTTTTTGTGCATTTCTTCAAAATGGTGTTCCAAATTGTTTAATTTTTCATATGCAACAAAGTCATCAAATGCGAAAGTTTTTAAACGCCCTATTTATATATATATAAGAGCTTCTTCAAACGATTTAATTTTATCGATTTCTTGTCCTACAACATCCTCTTCTGAGTCACTTGATAACATTTCTGGAGTTTCTTCATTTTCAATATTTATTTCAAAGCTGTAATTTTCAGTGTAGACAATGCTATCGATGTTTACAGATTCTTCAAAACTAGTTTCATTAGTTTCTGAAATCCTTTGAAAATTTCTTAGAGTTGCTAATGGCACTTCATCTTCTGGATCATATTCGTTGTCAATATGGTTCTGATGCATAAATACGGCTTTGCGGAAACAGTTAGCTATTGTGGTAGGTTCAACTTTTTTCCAGGCTGTTTTTATAAAACATATTGCGTCCAACAAATTTATATTCTTTGAAAGCTCTGAAACTGAATTGGCCGAACTCATTTTTGCGACTACTAATTTAAAACCAAGCTTCTGTAGTGAATTTTAAAATTTTGAATAATGCCTTGGTCCAAGGGTTGGCAAACCGAAGTTGTATTTGCTGGCAAAAATATAACATTAATATTGGTAAGTGGTAAGTCTCTAGGATGAGATGCTGCATTGTCTAAAAATAAAATTATTTTTCTATTGCAAGACCGCATTTTATTATCCATTTGATGCAGCCACTCGCTCATAATGTCATACAGGCCTTTTTATTCGATTTCCATTCATCTGGTAACTGGGCAATAGACATATTTTTAAAAGCGTGTGAATGAGCAGCTTTACCAATAAATAATAATGTTTTCTTCTCCCCAACCATGTTAACACAAAACAAGATCGTAAGCCTTTTTTTCGCCAATTTACCGCCGGTGCATTTGTCTGATTTAAAAGCCAATGTTTCTGTAGGAAGTGCTCGAAAAAAAACACCACTCTCGTCTGCATTCTAAATATCTTCTGCCCTGTACTGAACAAGTATTGAAAAAAGTGTTGTCCTAAATTGAGTAACATCTGCGTAGGAAACGTCCGCCGCCTCTCCTGATATGTTTTTAAACGCAACGTTATGCCGCTTGCGCCATTTCTGTAGCCACCCATTTGATGCAGAAAACCCATGATAACCTATTTTTTCAGCTATTTCTTTTGCTTTCGCCATTACAATCGGTCCGGAGATAGGCAAATTCTTGCTTCTAACTATTGAAAACCAATCAAAACAAATCTTGTCAAGCTCTGCACCTTTTGTATAGAGGCAATTCTTTTTAAAATTAATATTAACTCCAGATTGCCAACTGGTTTTCAGATGTTCCTTATTTCTTAAAATGCTTGCAGACTGGGTTTTACCAATATTAAATCTAAAAACTTACACAATTAGGAACCTCTTTTCAAAATGTTTTATTTTATTACCTTTTTGCAATTTCACGCACTGAAAGTTTTTCTTGTTCTTGCACATTTATAATTTTAATTTTTTCTTTAAGTGAAAGAGAATTTCGCCCGGCCATTACTATGTACGATATTGTCGACAAATTGTTACACGTTTCTTAATCAACAATTGCTTGGAAATGAACACTCTTAACAAAGATCAAAGAGAACTATGCAACAAACTATCAATGGGTTAACAAAGGAGAATCACACAATTTAATATGTTTAAGCCCTTATGACACTAAAAAGAGCAATAATGTTATTTGTTTGTCAATATTGCCTATTTTAATTTGTTAAAAAAAACGCTGCTTTTGAAACAATTACATCGTTAAATTAATTAATTTTAACAGAAAACTGCAAAGTTGACTTTATTGTTTTACTTTCAGCTCGAAATGTCAATTTTAAAAACATTGAGATTTTTAGATTATGGTTAATATAGCTCAACTTTTTACTCTTGGTGGAATTTTCTATTATAATATATTTGTCCTGTTTTTTAAAATATAAAACATTAAAAAAGTATCATACGGGCTTTTGTTGTTGCTGTGGATTATTTTTGTAAACATTAATATGTTTCTTCAACTTTTCTTCAAACATATTATATTTTTTTGAAATTTTTGTCCGTCTATAGGAGGGGTTTTACAGAAAAATGGTGTCCGCGTCCGGCCATAGGAATGTCCGTCTAGCAGAGTCTAATTTGTTCTAACAATACTTGGAAATCCAAGGGACTGAAGAAATTGTCCGCTTAATAGAGGTGTCCGCAAGTATTTGTAATTAGTTTCGATATACATATACTATATTATAAAATATTGTTAAATTATTATTGAAATACAAAAATGCATACCTACGGAATTAAAACAGCGTCGCTCAAAAAGAGATAAACAGTTAAAATGATAAATACACTGAAGTTAAAACGCTGTAAAAAATAGGTATTCTTACATAGTATAAACATGTATTAATTTATGTAGCTTATTATTAACACTTCTCGGTGTAGAAATCAAAATTTTAGCTCTCTTCAAAATCTCTTAAAATTGAAAAAAAACACAAAAATATGCGCTACATATTTCTTCCTTGAAGAATAACAAGCAGCTGAAAAAAGTTTGTTTCTCACACACATATTTTTTGTTGTAGTTATGGTTGCGGTTTGAAATAATGAAAACAAAGCGTATGAATTTTTCTTATACAAGTTTTTTAGCATTGTTAATTTATTACAATTTCTTAAGTTTTTTATACAAAAATAAAATAAAATTTTTTTGGGAATTATAAAAGCAATATCAATATATCGGGTCCGCCATCTAACGTTTTTTTTCAACTAGTGCTTATTTCGTAAATGGTAGCACTTAGCTCATGTCTGATTTGACAGATGATTAGTTTTATCCTTCCGCTGAACGAATATTGTTGTGTATACGCTTGAACAACGCTGGGAAATATTGCGACATTACTTTGAAAAACATGGTAATGTTGTAGAATGTGTGCGATGTGTTCAGATGAAGCTCATTTTGATCTTGGCGTGTATGTAAACAAGCAAAATTGTCGCATTTGGGGCACAGGAAACCCGCACGCATACATTGAAAAGCCGATACACCCAAGACGAGTCATTGTTTGGTGAGAATTTTAGTCCAGAGGCATAATTGGGCCATTTTTCTTCGAAAATGCAACCCTGGCTGTTATATTCACGAAGAGAATAAAAAAAAACGAATAAAAAAATTCTAAATCTGCACAATATGGATGAGCGACGCTGAACTAAACTATTCACATTAGTTACATACAGGGCTGCCAGATGAAATTTGCAGAAAATCGTAATTTTTCTGATAAATTTTAAAAGTATTGTCATTTAAGTTTCGAAAAATCGTCAAAGAAATAGCACCAAGCAGACAAGCAGGTTTTTAGTGTTTTCAAGTTTTGTTGTCAGTACCAATGTATATAGTACATATAAAAAATTAAACATTTTCATTTGTGCGTAAAACTACTTACAAATGAATATCTCATTTGCCAAATCGATTAATTCCACTTTTAGAATTTTATTAAATTATGCTATATTCAAAACAAATTTCTCTGATAGTAATTTTTAACTCTTATAATTTTAGTACTTGCTTTACAAAAATTTTATTTTTTCTTTGATTATTTGAATAATTGCTTTCTTTAAGAATTTTGTTTTTCAGTTTCAAGTCTTTTTCACAAATTCTTTTATATATCGCACACCAAATCATGAACAGTCACAACTCAAAATTTATCAAAATCGCCGTTTTTCCATAAATCAATTCGCAAATCATACCTCTAACGGTCACAAAATTTTCGTTTTTGAGAGTATCATGGACCGATTTCTTCTTCTTCGATTTATACTCAAGATTGAAAGAAGACCGGACATCGGCCGTAAACAAATGTCTTGGTTACGTAACATCAGAAATTAATAATAATAATAATAACACTGTTTCGGATAGGAGCAATTTAGAATTTTAGTACAGAACATAACATTATCCGTGATTCGTTTACATTCTGTGAACGATATGCACCTAGAAAGAGAATATGACAAAGACATTTTTAGATTTTTTAATAACATATTATTTTTCTGATAGCCGCTAGCGAATACAACAAGAGTCTGTATTTGAAATTTTCGAAACATGTTCAAAATCTTGAGTTACTGGTGAAAAACCGATTTTTCGTACCTTCTTGTACTTATAAGCCGATAACTTAGCTAAATATTAACCGATTTTAAGTTTATTTGTGCCATTTTTCAAGTTTAGATGCGTTTTTGCGTTCTATTATGAATTAAGAAACTCTATGTTTAGTTGTGAGTAAAATGAGTCCTACGTTTTAGAAATCCGTTGACGGAGTCATTAGCAATAGAATTAGAATTAATAAAAGCAAAAGTGTGGTTTTTCTATTATAAGGTATGACTGTTTTGGTAAATTTCCTAACTAAAACGTCCGCCGTCCCCATATGAGAACACCCCCTTTATACTAAAAAAGTAGAAAAAAACTTAAATATTTTTCTTTGTCTGAATTACAGCATATATAATTAGCAGTATATTTTTGATCATTAGTGGGTTAAGGTGGATCGTGGGTACTTAAAACTAAAAAACAAGTGGATCAAATTGGATACTTCCTTCTGCAATTTTGTTCATAGTTGAAACACAAAAGTTAAGAAAAAAAAGTTGAAAAATTTTCAACCGACAGCGATGTAGGCGGTCATCATCCTGAGTTCTCCAGCAAATATGATCGGGATTGTACAAGTGGGCATGGTAACTCCCATACAAAGTAAATATTGAATTATTGTGTGTCTTAAGAATGGTTAGAGTGGAAGTTTTTGAATTCGGTCTATCTGACTTAGTAATTTATACAAATCTAAGTCAAAATGTGGGCGAAATAGGGTGAGTAAATTTGGTCTAAGTGACTTGCTAGTTAATACAAATCAACAGTTAAAAAAATGTCGGTATTATACAAGTGAACATTGTACCTCCCATACAAAGTAAATATTGATTTTTGTATATCTTGAGATGTGCAAAAGACGATGTTTCTGAATTAGGTCTAAAGGACATGGCAGCCAATACAAATCATCAGTATTAAAAAAAGTAAATTTTTTATGGACAGATAAATGCCAAATGTCATTCGAAATATTAAAAGAAAGGCTAATAAACCCTGCTAATTTACTACACCCTTTATTGTGACTACAGATGCCACAGATATAGCTTTAGGAGCAGTACTCTTGCAGGGTGAGGTGATGTTACTGATGGTTTATGCCAGTCGCACTTTGAATAAGCATGAAAAAAATAAATCTGTCATAGACAAGAACTATTGGGTATACAAATATTAGACCGTATTTGTATGGAAGAAAATTCACTGTCGTTGCAGAAAACAGACCTCACATTGCTTTGTTTTCCCATAAAAACCAATCATCAAAATTAACTAGAATAAGGCTAGAACTAGCAGATTATATATATTACACAAAACGGAAGCTAACAACACTAATGCAGATGCCCTCTTCCTTATTGAAATAAATTCAAAAATATTAAAAGATATGATTTCTCCCTATATTGATGAAAAAGAAAAGAAAGCCTTGGCATTAACACGATGTATGGCATGTTTAACAATGATATGAAGGATAAAATAAATAATGAAATAAGTATTAAAAAAATAAGAACGGTATATCTCAGAAGGGAACTGATAAACTCCACATGTGGGAATTCAAAGAATAATATTGTTACGAAAATAAAAATGCCTAAAGGGAAAATACACCACATCACGGACTGTAATGTGAGATTTTTGTCTATTGGTTTGTGTAAATGTTGATAATGTGTTACCCTGGTATTGTCGTACTGATTTGTATATTTGACGGCATTGCAAATTCAACCATCTTTGGGTAACACAATCTCACACGTTTAAAATTAACGGATATAAAATATAGGATATGAGAGCATATGAGATATTTCGGAACTTTAAATAAGTTGGAGACTGTGTAGTTGTAATTGTATACTGTAAAAAGTGAGAAAATAAAAACTGTAAAACAACAACAAAGTGGTGTTTTATTTTGACGTAATTAAAAAGAGCTCAAACGTTTTAAAAAAGGTTAAAACGTAACAGTATTTATATGTATGTAATAAAAAGCTGCAGCAAGAATTGAAAGATATGAATGATAAAATTACGCGCATAATATGTAATAAAAGCGAAAATCCAATGTTTTCGGAGACATTTATGGAGAAACTTTTACAAAAATTATAGAAATTGAAATTTAAAAAGTACGTAACCATATTATAATGATGAAATTTAAAAAAAAAATAAAAGAAGAACACAATAAATTGGATGAAAAGAATATTGATATACATAATGATATATAGAATACCAAGAAGAAACAATGATAGTATAAAAAATATATATTAATAAAGGAATTTCATGACTCATTTCATGACTGTTACTTATTCGATTAAGTCGAAAGATGCCAAAACAGTCACAAAATATTTAGTAGAACATATTATCTTAAAATATGTTTTATTCAACGTTCTTAAGACAGATAGAGGATCAGAATTTACCAATAAATTGATGAAAGAAGTTTGTGTATTATTAAAAATAAAGACAAAATTTTCAAAATTATCGTGTTCTATATAAATATTTTCTAAATTTCGTAGATGACAACAATTGGCTGAGTGGATACCATACTTTACTTTTCCAGACTATTCTCCATTTGAGCTAATTTTTGGTAGACTTCCCACACTACTGTGACTCTAGAAAAATTTATAATATCAATAACTACTTGAACGAACTAAAGACTAGACTTTGTCACTCACTGCAAAGAACACATGCGATTGTTTTTGAAGTAAAAAAGAACATTAGTTTCGGAAGGAAAACAAAATAAAATAAAACTCAACGTAGGCGTTAAAATTTAAAAGCATGCAAAAGAATATGCTTAAAAAATTAAATTCTTAAAAAAAAAACAAAAATAACAGATTATAATAATTTTAACAGCTTATCATTGTATATTTATGTTATAGCAATAAAATTCCACTTAAACTTAATACTCCTAAAATCCGAAGCAATATAACCTTATCTTAAGAGTTGAAATAGTTTATGAATAACTATGTAATAAGAATCTTTGGTTTACTGAATATCTTTTTTCTAAAAACATATTTTATTTTAATAATATTCAGAACTAAAAGGGCGAGTGTGTAGTGTGTCTTTACCTTTTGTCCCCACTGTTGTTAAGTTAATAAATAAGAATACTTTAAAGGGTACGTTAAACAGAAACTTATGTTATGAATATTTGGTCCAAAATAAGATAAATAATATAAATTATAAAACGACAAATTATTTTTAAAAAACTGTATTTAAAAGCCAATTTAACAGTTTTTCGAGACATCAATGGGAACACTTAAGCTGTTAGAAAGTTTATTTGTGTATAAGTTAAAATCCAGTTTGTTTAATGTTTTATATAGGAACTTTTGCCGATGTCGCCAATACAGTACAGTCAAGAATTTATAAAACAAGAATTGATGGTTTCGCCATTCCCGACGAGGAATGTAAAAATAAATATCATTTTCAGGAAGAAACTGTTTCAAAAATCCTGAATTTTATAAGAAATGATATTGAAGTAGACAGAAGAGGATGTTGAACTCTCGCTGAAGCTCAGGTTATGGTGGCTCTACGTTGTTGGACCGAAAAGAGGTACATAAACAAAATATCACAATAAAACAGTGCACACTTAAAAAAATATGTATATGCATACAAGGTGTGCTTCAAAATGATAAGGACACCTTAATATTTGCACAATTCATCCAAGCTATAAAATGTTATGTATGGTCACCTTATTCAAAAAAATTCTATGTTCAAATAATCTATCCATAAATGCATAAAAATCATATATTTAATTTTTAACATTTTTTCATGGATGTATGTATGTATGGTATATTCGTCAATGTACCTAAGCCACACCCCAAACCCCACAATTATCCAATATACTCCTAATTCTCTTCCATTGAGGTACCATCTCTTCTAAAATGATGTTCTTATCGCTTTTCTCAGTCTATTGAACTGAAAAAACACATTGTCAGAGGTTCTCAGTCAGCTTTGTCACTGTAGAAACTGATCAAATACGTATGGGTTCGAAGTCATTGCTCATTTGAATAAGGCGGTCTTGCTCTTAGAGATGTACCATTATATTATCTTTATTTAAATTTATGTAAATAAGTGCAAAATTCAATGCATCTAACCATAATATTATCTAAATAATATTTGCGCGGTATGGGTCGCGGGAAACCTTTATCACCTTATGAACAAAGAAAAATTGTGGCATTTCATGAGCAGGGATTGAGTATGCGTTGAATGGCGAAAAACTGGGACGATTTTTGTGTGTTGTGCAAAATTTTCTCAAAAACAGAGAAAATTATGATGATGGCCAATTAAGTACTTTATATTGCGCTCCTCAAACCATTGCCTGGTCGACTTGCTGACATGAATTGCTGCGTTATCTTGCTGAAAGGTGAAAGTTTTGTCAGCATTTTTTGAAGCATTTACATTTTTCGTTCCAGGAAGATGCTGGAGACCTGCATGGTCTATCACAATCTGCTATTAGTAGAATTTGTATCAAAGCCCTGGCAAAACATGTCAAAGATAAAATAAAAATACTAAAGAAGAGCCGAAGTTGGCAAGAAAGTTTAAAGAAATTCGGAACTTGTTATTGTGCTATTGAATGCACTCCTACATACATATAAATTAAGAAAACGGGAGACCTACTTTATTTAAAAAAATACAAAAGGATAATTTTATACGCAGAAATATAAATGATACATATGTACATATACATACATATTTGTATGTATACATACTTATATATCATACAGACGCAAATTTCGAATCCTTTTCTTTTAAAACGAATTTTTTTTTATTAAATTATTTTCATTTAAGCACAATCAACATATTTTTCCTTTAGTGATGTACATAAAATTATCATCATTCTTTATTCGGGTATTTATTAGTTCTCTAGTAAAATTAATTGTCTTAGTTTTTTAGGATTTGAATAGTTTTTGCAATAAATCTGTATAGCATTAATTAAAATATAAAAAGGTAATGAAATATGAAACAGATTTATTAAAAAAATTATTTAATATTAAATTAATAGGAATAAATCTTTTTTGGTTCGTCTACTCGTATGTGTGGTATTAGTTTTTTTTTTTGTATCTCTGATATAAAAATGACACACTAAAATCATGGTATTGCCAGCATGAAAATTTCAAATTCAATAAGGCAATCTTTAGTTAAAGTAGGGTTTTTGTATAATTTTAGTTACCACGTTAGTGCACTACAAGTCTACTTTGAGATTTTTTTTTGCATATGGCCGTTAATTTTTGCATTTGAATTAATAACAACTGAATAGAGTAGGTTGTGGAATGCATAGAACATTCAAGTCAAGACATTCTCCTCAATCAGGTAGGTATAATTTAATAGTCATAGAGTAAAGTCGTCCTAAGAGTTGAGTTTAATAAGTATTGAATACATTTGTGTATTAGGTGGAAATTATACAAGTTGGATATTTTGTATTAAGTTGATTTGGAAAAGAAGTCTGTATAAAACAACAACAAATTCCCGTCGATTATTTTGTTGAACGCCATTTAAATGAGCTCAACACTTTTAAAAAGGTTAAAACGTAACATTGGTGTCAGAAGTGAAATTGCGTATATAAAATAAATAAAAATTAAATAAACAAAAATAAAATGAGAGAAGAATAAAATTCCAAGAATTAAAAGTGCAGCGGCTTAAGCGTATACTATATAAATTGGAGCTGTCAACAACAAATAATAAAACCGAATTACAAAAGCGTCTGTTAGAGGATTTTCGGCGTGGTGGCATTAACGTTGATTGTTATTATGCAAAGCGAAAGACTTCTGGCCAGGATACAAGAAACTTCCAGAGCTGATAATCAGAATTTTCTGGCAAAAATTGAAATAAAACTTGAGGAAACTTCTACTGAGGTACGATAAGCTTCTAACAATCCAAGGGTCTAATCGCCGCTTTCAGTATCGAATAGTCTATCGTAGGAAAACAATTCTCGATACGTATCAAGTTGCCTAATTATGGCATTCGATTGCTATCGAATCGTGTTTTAATTGTTATTGTGAATGAATTCTTAAAATTTTTAAAAATTCACATGTTAAAAATGAAAGGCAAAATAATACTATCAACGTATTTTTATTCATCTGAATCAAGAGACGAGTACCGCCTTTTATTTTGTTTTTGCTTTAAGATTATACTTTATGAACTTATCCTACAAATTTCATAAAAATTAATTATGTTTTAATCAAAAAAATATATAACACAAGCATTTTGTACAATATTTCTTTGACTTGGCATTTAAAAAAAATATTTTGCGTTGTTTACGACAGATATTTTGCTATCAAAGATAACACTCGATTTAAAACTCGTTATCGAACGCCATCATCACAAATTTAGTGTTTCTTGCTCGATACCGAATGCTGTAATCCCAAAGAGAAATTATTCGTTCAAAATGACTCGTTTTCGAATGCGACGATTAGACACCAGAAGTCACGAGATATTTATGAGACGCTAAGAAAGAGAAAATCAACAGTCTCCAGTGTTAACGGAATTAGAGCGAATCATACCAGAAATTTCCAGCAGAATAAAGTCAACTTGCTTTGATGGTATATCTCGGTTATAAAATAACTCGAAGACACTTATGTCTTTACGAAAGGTACCTAGAATATTTTCATCGCAGTCACCTTTATCGCGTGGAGATAAAACTGAGCTAGTTTTCGAACACTTCTATATTGCAGATTCCTACTTTTTCTTCATCAGAGCAAGTTTTTGGACTTCAATGTGTTCTGATGGCTCTTCTAGATTAACTTCTTTATCTTCTCTGTTGGGGCTGGTGTGCACTTCTGCCTCTGAATGCTACATTTGCTTGAAAGGTAATTGAAATTTACTTCATTTTCATCCCCACTGTCTTCATCAGTCACCTCTCCATCCCTGAACAATATAATGTCGCCAGGGTCATCTCCTGTCTTTAGTATTTGAACAATTTCGTCAAACTTTAACGTATAGTATATTAGTGAAGAAATAACCGAAATTTGCAAAATACGAATTTAGTGGTATAAGTATGCATAACACCAAGTGTCATCTGCAGGTTTCACTCGAAAAAAAGATATAATATTGGCTGGAACACAATTAATTTTTAAATGACACTTACTCACTCTGTTAGTGCAATATGTGGCAATATCAACTAACAAATATCGTTGAAGTATTGTTTGTAACTTTGGCATTTTTATTAAAATGTATTTATCACAAGACACACCAGTATGAAAAAATAAAAAAAAACCGTTTTAAAATGTTAAAAATCTCCAACTTTGCGCCAACTTTGTTAAATAATAATTTTAAACACTACAGGGTGTTACGTATAATATATAATTACGTATAATATATTACGTATAATATATATAATAAATTAATGTTTCAGTGATGACACTATGCATGCTTAATAATATCGGTAATCTTTGTCACCTGTAGGTGACACTGTGAATTGTCAGTTTAAATGTTTGGATTTGAGTCGGTAGAGAATAAAATAAAAAAAGAGTAAAAAATTACAACTATGTTAGTAAAGATAATAACTAATATAGGGGTAGCGAAGGACGCAGGGCTTCAGCAATTTATTTAATAAAGTTATTCTTACTTCTGAATTTCTTAGAGGTTTGGTTTGAATACTATTATTTTGTAGTAGTTATTAATCTAGCACAGAAAATATGGTCATTTGACCTTCAATGCATTGTAACAAATACATATGTATGTAAGTATTTATTTGTAAGTGTTTAAATATATACATATGTATGTATGTACTCATTTTTATTAAAGTCAGCAAAATTTTTTTATACGGGCGAACTAGTTTGTAACGCACACCAGTTATAACGAACAATTCTTGCAACAACATTTTTCAAGGTTTAAATGATATTGCTTTGATTTTCCCTATGTTTATAACAAACACGATTATAACGAACTTGAAATTATATGTTATATATGTTATTATATGTCTTACATAAAATGTGAATTTACTCGTATGTAAATATATAAACACAAATATTTTCTATTAAAAAATCGTAGAACGAGAAATCATATAAAATCACTTAATAAGAAAAAACCAAACATTTAGGGAGTCATTTTTTCCATTACTAATATAGCGAACTATGTATGTATGCCTATGACGAACTAAATCGTGAAGTCACTTCGTGTTCGTTATAACCGTTTTCGACTGTAAATACATTTACACATACATATGTATTTTTTATGAACAACATGCATTTATCGCACGCGATAATCTTAACATGACTAAAATGTTTGTTGTTTTACTAATTTTTTAAAACTTCACAAATTATTTATGATTTCAAATCTTACGTAAATGATGGTATGACAAAACAAGTTTTTAACAGTGCACGCACAGTTAAAACACAGAACAAAACCAAAGTCAGAATTATATTTAACAAAAATAATGACAACGGCTAAAACTGTCAGGTCATTTATCCTGAAATTGGAAATTTTTTGTTTGAATTTAATATACATACTCGTACATTCATACACATATGTATGTATAAATAGGCATTATTAACGAAAAAAAAGTGTCGAAATTTCTTAATTTTAATTAACTTATTTCAAAATAAAAACATATTCAGCAGTTCATCTAAATTTCTCAAAGTTCTCTTAAAACATTTACCCTGCCTTTACACACGAAAGTATACTTTAATGAAAGTTGCACACATCAATAATTTTTTATTAACACATTCAAATTGTTTTACCGCCACTAGCGTTACCAGAGGAATTCAGATTCCCGTTTTTTCAAGTTTTACGTAATAGTTTTAAACTTGAAATTTTTGATTAATTTTCGAATGAAAATGTATTAAAGGTAATAAGTAGTGATATCCAAAAAGCTAAACATACACTCTAAAACATAAGTTTAAATTTAAGATCATACATTGCTTAAATTAATGTTGAAAATTTCTTGTTAGACAACAAGAAAATTATATCCATTTTATTGTTAGATTTAACAAAATCATACAATCATACATCATTTTACACAAAATACGAAATTTTGCACATAATAATGTTTATATATAAACAAACTGTTCTTAAAAGTGTTCAAATAATTTTAAAATATTTAATATTAAGCATACATATTTGCCTTAGAGTGTGCATGAAAATGTCTCAAGAAAAAAATTTTATAATTCAAGTTTAATGCTTTAAACACATAGAAGACGGCATGCTACACGACTACAATTACCGTTAGCATTTGTAATCGTGTAGTCAGCTACTTAAATATATCAGAAACGACATCATAATAAGTAGCTGATCTAAAAAATGACGTTTTAATAAATAAAATTTAAAATTACTATTGAGGTAACTTCTGCTAAGGAGAATCCTTTCTTGATATTTTTATTAGCTAAAACCCGACGTGTTTAGTTACCGCTATCTTTGTTATTTTCTTTAACTATAATCTATATTATCTATATTTTTTAACTTTTTCCCCATTTTCGCCCCATCCGGTTCAAGTTCAAATATTTCAGAAAGACACTGTAAAAATAGAAAGAAACTGTAAAAATTTCGAGATATGTATATGCAGTAGGGAGATCAGACGGTTATTATTCGACCGGTTTACAACGGTTTTTATGATTTTGTCGAATATGGTTTTTTCAAAATTTTCATTTTTCGAATAAAGAATAAACTGGTTGGTTTAACACAAATAACCGGATAATTTAAATAAGTATTGTTCTTATGCGTTTGAACGTGGAAGCCAAATAAATATTGATTTTTATATATGGAGAATAATCAACTAGACTTATTGAAAGCGACCCACAAACGCCGGCTCCGTTCACTACTTTGTGTAATAAACTTTTTTTTATGACCTCCACACACCGTTTCGGCATAGTTTTTATGAGAGTATTGATTTCCACTGTAATTTTAAGTTCTCCGTCAGCTTCTGCTTATTTTTAAAACGACGTGGTCCAGCTCTTCGCTTCAAGAAATAAGAACAATTTTATTTAAATAAAAGAACAGGTTAATCGGTTATTTGAATAATTATTAACCGAAAACCGTTTTTTTTATGACTACTTTTTGAATTATTCGAAAACCGGTTTTTGAAAAAAGTCGAATGATCCATCTCCCTAGTATGCAGATAGCTTTTACCTGGTGTGCTTTCTTCAATACCCGCTTTTTGGTTAATGTGGATAGATAACGAAATTTAGATATTTGTCGTTCTCCACATATACAAAATTCAATGTTTAGCAAGAATGGAAAAAAATTAATATTTACTTTGTATGGGAGGTACCACGCCTACTTGTCAAATTCCGCGCACTTTTTGACTGATGATTTGTATTGACTATGAATCTATTTGGGCCAAATTGGAGACTCTTTTACTATTTTAAAGATATAGATATGGAAATATTAAATTTGTATGAACGCGGCACAAGAGAATACTCTTAAAATTTCACGAAAATCGGTCAGCTGTTTAGCTGCCTATAAGGTACAAACAAACGTACATTCACATTATTTATACGATTATTATAACGCCAGAACAACTACATTGTTTCTTAACATATTTTGACTTTCAATACTTTTCAGCATTTTAATTTTATATATATTTTTTAAATTTTGTGACCAAACAAAATAGAAATAAGCCTAATTTGGCTACCACAGCAAAAGTAGTCATGTAGCCCTGTAGCTGTGTTGCTACTAAAATAATTGTATTCATATGAAAGAGTGTATATTAATTTTTGTAGTTTGTAGTCGGTAGCCTGCCGTTGTTTATGTGTTTAAAGCATAACAATTTCTCATATACATTTAAACCCACATAAAAGAAAAACAAAAGAAAGTTTTTGTACTCAAAATGCGGAAAAACATACTTATATTAATTAAAGAAATAATAATTGTTTGCAGTGCATTTAATAAAAATTCCCTGAGCAAAAAAAATAGGATTTCAAAGTCAAATCTGGTGTAAATTTATGCAGTTTTATTGGAAAAGATGTGAATGTAATTTGTCCCCATATATCGCCATATTTTCCCAAAAACGATAAAGTTGCTTATGAATTGCTTATCATTTTTCAATAATCAGGTTCTTTTCATTCATTCTGTTTTCGTAACAAAAACAAACAAAAAGTATATACGTATGTGTATGTACATACAAACATAATTTGAGTAAATAATAATTAGACACAATTTGTTTAAAGATCAACATACTCGTAATGTCTAATAAAATTTTAGATCTAAAATAGTCGGTAAAGTGTTGCCTATTATTTTCGACCTAATTTGCAACAAAAGTGTCATAGATTGTATGTAAGATTCAATAATATGCAAAGCGTTGATCTTAGAGCTTTTATTTAACTGATATTATACTACAGCTCACAAGGAAATATAACTTTCTTAGTTTTAATCACTTTGTAACAAAATATAGTATGTTGACTTTGTATACATATGTAGGTCTGCCCCACGCGTTGAGCGCCGATTGTTTGAAATAAAGAATATACATTCGGCTGTGATAGTATTATTACCGTAGCTGAATAGAAGATTTGAGTCTTTACTAGATCACTTGAAACTAATAATGAAATGCTATAAAAAATGGCGCATTGCGTTTGATGAGAGTAGTTATCGTTTGGCTGTCAATAAGTAAAGTCTGTTTAGGCGTAAATAAAAAGTGTTGTATAAGGGAATCTCAATTTGCTGTATTAAGGCAAAGTATATGAAAGTTATAGTGTAGTAAATAAAAGCTGTAAGACAACAACAATAGTGGTGTTTAATTTTAGTTTTATGCAATTAAACGAACTCAAACGTTTTAAAGGGTTAAAACGGTCTATCTTCACATGGAAGAGTAGCTTAAGTCTGCATAAGCGCAAATTGAGTTGTTGCGTTAGGAGCATTATAGAAGTCAAGGCGCAGAAATGTGTTAAGTCATTTTTTTTTATGTTTCTTTTTGTCAATTTTATGTAAGTTTACTTTTTAGTTCAAGTTTTTTGAAACTATATTGAATTTGTTAAAACATCTTATCTTTTCATATGGTACTTACATACTAGTTAAAGAACTAGTGTATAGTAAGCTAGTGCGATAGCCAGTTTTTTATATATGGACTAGTATCAGCGTTGCCACGCAAAAAATTGCTTTCCTACCAAAAATTTTCTAAAATTAAAATGGTAGAGACCGTGACGAAGAGTGTTGTGAAAAAATCAAAAGAAAAATTTTAAGGGAAAGAAAAGAACAATTACAGCAATCCAATGGGGAATTACCAGAGTCAGTGCAACTAGACGTGATTTTAATCGAGAAGTTTTTTTTGGTGTAATGGTCTGCAGATTTATCGGACTTTATAATTTAAATAAAGATTCTTTTAAAATGTTGTTGCATATTATTATAATACACTTGCCACCGTCCTATATTTTTTCTATAATACAACTGACTGCAATAGTGAGATTTTTGGCGGAAGGATCTTTAACTCCTTTTTGAACAAAAAGCAAAAACATACCAAATCAGCTATTCAAAAACAAAACAGTTTGAGCAAATTCTTTTTTCAAATTTATTTATGCATTTTTTTGTAACTTAAATATATTACTTGTAATTACTTTTACTTTATTATTACAAAATCAAACTAAACAATGCATTGGTAAAATAACATTAGGATTACAATACTACGTACGTATGTGATATCTTATAAGTGAAGCAGATATATTGCTCATACGTACGTTCTTACTTTGTATGTAATGTGATCACATATTAATTTACCAAAAAAATTATATTTCTAATACGACTGCGCAAAAAAATGAAACATTCTGTATCACATACTGTGTGAATTCTCTCTTTCTTTGTGGTTAAAAATAGCGATAATTACATTGTCTCATCACAGTTCTATTGAGCGAATGGGGTGAAATTCTTACATCAGAAATTGTAATTAAAAGAACTAAACTGAGAGTAAAAAACTGTCAAGAACTGCAAAATCCGCACAATATACAGAAAGACCTATTTGTTAAGCAAAAAACTTCAAAACTGCTTAATGCTTAAAAAAAACTGCAAAATACAGATAAATCTGCATATTTGGCAACGCTGATTATAGCATTGACACAATGTAAAGACATTCGAATATTTATTAACGTTTTATTAACGTTTTAAGACATGCCACGGAAATCAATATGAAGCACAAGGCATGAATTTGAATGTTTTCTTGTTGAAGTTATCAAAAATCAAATTGCTAAAACCACTAAGTGGACAACACTGTTTGTGTTCTTTTTGACTAGTACAAATCTATCACTTAACTGGTAATATGACTGTCTCAATACGTTACTAGTTGCTATTTTAGCTGCAGGGTAAAAAGAAAATATGTACGTGTGTATATATATATTTTTTTATCATATAAAAATCATTTTTTTTTTAATAAAAAAAATAAATTTTTTGAAAAAAATTATATTAAATAAAAAATAAATTTTGTATGATTTTTATTAACAATTTATTTATTTACAATCTATCCATTGAAGGATAATAAAGAAGTTATTTAGCAACAGAAATATATCATTTATTGCTTAACTCCATCGTGTACAACATTTAATATTAACTTATGCTTACATATGGGTGTATGTATATGTATAATAAGTCTTATCAGAGCATACCAAATGACTTGAGAATAATATTATATTAAGCTTACTAATATAAGCCTTAAGTTTCAAAAACACTTTTGAAAATATTGAAAAAAACTAACATAACAATTGTAGAAAAATTGAAACGGAACCCTCGTGAAAATATTATGTGTGCAAGATTACTTTAGGCTTATTCTTGCAATTGTAGAATAAGCTTACAAAATTAATATTTTTGCAATCTTTATCTAGAAAAGCTTACTCGGCACAATATTTTTACAATTGTAGAATGAGTTTTAAAAATAATAAATGTTTTAATTGAATAAGCTTAAGTAAGATCTCACTATCGGCGCATTGTACCGACTTTAAAATTTTTCATGTACCGATAATGTGAACGCTCACAAAAACTACATACCTATATGTGAAAAAAAGTCATTTTTAAATAATGCCCGAATACAACAAGCAGTTCACTTGCTGCCGACATACATAAAACAGATTTCGTACTCCTGTCGGATGGCCATTGCTTCGCTACAAATAAAGGAATCTCCATTACGTTCTACTTCATGTAACTGTAGCCAATGAATAAATTGCACTTGCTCCAGCCATAAGATTTCCTTGTTCATCAAATCGATCAACTAAAGTTGTAGTATAAGTAGAATTTTTTGTCAATGAATAGTTATGTAGTGCACAGCAAGGTCACACGCGTAGATTTATTAGCATTAAGCTGTATAGGCCGACAGAAAACTCGAATCGCTTCGTCATTATTCCAAACACACTTTTAACTGTTCGCCTTGATAATCTATAATTAAATATGCATTCACCAGCTGATAAACTGCGTCCAGGATAGGGCTTAAGCAAATTATTTTGCATTCTAAATGCATCGTCTACAAGAAAGATATATGGTACGTTGATTTCAAGACCAGGCAAAAACTGTGGAGTTGCAAATTTAGTGTATTGTTATTCGGCGCTCGGGAGCGTTTACTAAAAATGCCACCATCTAAAATGCGCCCATTACAACCGACGTCAATATATAAAAATTTATAAAATGCGCGGCTTGATATTCGAGGTGCAATAATTTGCACATGTTTTCTGTCAACTTCTCCTATGCAATGGAGAAAGTTCCACAATAGTTCAAACTTCGATGCAACATCGCTCCATTGACGATAACTAAAAAACTATTCGAAATGAATGTAAGTATATATGTATGTATTCTATAAGCATGTAATTATATAAATACTATACCTTAAGGTAATCATCTTTGAGTACCAAAAAATTACATCACAAACTTCTGGAGTGAACTTTGGTATTGTATTTAGAGCGATGAGGAAAAAAACTAATAGGCTTTTGAAGCTATCAGTAGTAGCTAAATAACGAAGGGTACAAGCTAAACGCTGACACACTGGGATAGCTTTTCGAAATATATCTGTCCCTCTCACACTAAACTATTAATTTTACATTTTTTTTATTTTTTTATTCAAAAATTTTCCCGCAAAATAGAATTTTTTTCTTTTCATACAAAAACTTTGAAAAACTTGGAATGTGTGGCTGAAAAAAGGATGGCTTGGGAGGTTTTTCTGTGGTTTTGTAAAACGAATTTTGCAGCAAACGGAGAATTTGGAAAATAACAAGCAATGTAAGTGCATATAAGCCTCATTGTTAGAAATTATTGAACTTATTATACATTTTTCACAGAACCCACAGGAGTGTGCCCATCAGGAGTTTCTGTACTATTTATGATGCGGGGGGAAGGGAAAGGAAACACAACCGATAGAATTAAAATTTTACGCTCATCAAATGAAGCGAAACGAGCATAATAACAAAATATAAATAAATGTATGTATGGATCTACATATGTCATTTAAAATATGTAAATTTGCATGTGCGTTGGGAAACACCAGTTTTTTTGTTGACGAATGATTTTTATTGCTTATTTTAAAATTTTAGAAGTTTTTGCAAGAATTGTCTTTTATAACATTATAAATAATCGTAGCAAACAAGAGGAAATAGCGCACGACCTTAGGAATATATAACTTAGGAATATATAACTATATTTTGTATGTTTGTAATTTTTTATGCCAAAACTAATCAAAGTTTTTCAAAAATGTCATTAGGAAAATTTTATATTTTGATCCAGGTATGAATTTTTTAATGGAAAAGCCAATAAAAACTTGTATTTTAGGTATTTGGAAAAGGCTCAATAAATTAGCGTGTGCGAATTTCCGTTTTCATTGTTTGATTAGCTATTGATCCAATATACATATACTTATACGCACAAAAATATATTAACACGATGAGTAAAACGAAACAAAAAATACTTTACCAACTTAAATAAAGTGCGTTCAGAAAAGATTTCAAATGACTTAAAATGTTCAAATTTCCGTCCAAAGATGAAAATAATTTTTCAAGTAAGTACCCTGGACAATATATTTAGGTAAATACAATAGGTACAATAGATTTAGGTAAAGCCGAGGACGATTTAGAAAATATTGGCTAAGAATTATATAATTCTCCCAAATTTATGCTTTGCGAAGATGTGGCGGCTTCTTTTTGCATAAATTTCGCAAATTTTGTATAAGTTTCATGGTGTGGGGTATGTCAGCACATTGTGTCGGAGAGCTCGGGTTTATCTAAGAAATAGTGAACAAAACACTCTTACTTAATCTTTTTAAAGGTAATTTAAAAAAATGCTTAAAAACTGACCATTGAATCAGAATACTACTTCCAACATGACAATAACCACAAGCACATGGTAGAAATAGTTCGCATGTGGGTCATGTACACCAACACCAAAAAAAACTCGCATAAAATCACCGAACCTCAACCCGATCAAACATTTATAGCACCATATTACAACTTAACTGCTATATTATGCTTAAACGAGAATACTTCTTCAGAAATGTCAGAAAATTAGACCACATATTATAAAAAAGCTGGTACATTTGATGCAGAAGTATTTGCAAGATGTAAGAAAAACACACCGCTTATTAACATGTTTTTTGAGATATTTTAACGAAAAATATCTTTAACTGACGACGACTTTTGTCCACAAAATATTCGAACTATGAATGTTCAATACCTATTTTTGTAAAATAGGCTAAGAAAAAAGTCAGGTTTTAACTGAAATTGAGTTATTGTTGTTGTTAAAAAAATTTGTGTTTCAATTATTTTCCTAGCGTGGCAGTATTTCAAGCATTCTAAGGGTGAAATGATGGTGACTTTTGTCCATCTATGTACATATATGGATGATAAAAATTTGACAAAATTAAAAACAAAAAACAGTGATATTCTTCTCAGAAACACTAGTTATTTCTCGAGTCTTAAAACTTATATATTGGTACGTTTTAACCTTTTTAAAACATTTGAGCTCTTTTAAATTTTGTAAAATAAAATATATGCAGCGAATTTATGTTTCACTTTATACTCATTTATTTAACTTTCACACCTTTACACAATTACACTTTATCTTAATATAGCAACTTATTTATCTTCGACTTCATATTCGCTTATACACAATTTACGCAATACTTATATTTACGTCTTAACACGACTTTACTTTATGACTGAAAAACTATAACTGAACTAACCAATGCATAAGGCGCCGACATTTATATACAACTGATATTACCTCTGAATGTTCTTGTTCTTACCGATTCATTTCCGTTAATTTCAAATGTAACAACCAAAATCGGTACGGTAGCACCGTTCAATACGCAAGTGGTAACACTGTTAATAGCACAGATAATGTGATGCGGCAGACACATTAACAGCCTTGATATAAACCAATAAATTATATAATAAAGTTTATAGCTAAGACAGCTATTCCACTAATATAATGTATCTTTTTTAGACATTATTTATTTTCTTTACAATATGAACATAAATGTTATTCAACTGTCTATATATACAATTTTTAAATTTTCTCCAGTTAATTTTACAAGCCACGTATTCTTATTTAATTTTCAATGTTCTCAATTTTCTATTTAATTTTAATTAATCTGAGTTGAAATAAAACGTTTTTTTTTGGCAAATTTTTGATATTTATTACCTACTTGACGGTAATGTCGATACATTCTGTTGTAAAATTTCGAACTAAAAAGAGGTAGTTATTCTCAATCAGATAAGGTCGCAAAAATTATTTAAAACGAAAAGAATACAATTTCTCAAAATTAATTTTACCACGACTTAAAACAATGAATTACAACGAAATATTTTCGATGGAGGTAATGGTAAGGCAGTTCAAATATACTTGTCATGCGTTAAAAGAATGATAAGAAAAATATTAAATTGAAGAAAAGTTCTGAAATTGTAAATAGGCAATAAGCGTTTTGTTCCTAATTACAGTTTGTTTGTTACCTTTTTTGGTAGCTCTTTCATTAGCGATTTGATAAGAGTTTCAGTCACTTTTTTGGAATAATTAGCCCAATTAGCTCCATTTAAATTTTCAGCATTTGGGACACTTTTTTAAAGTTTTTCGGAGCTTAGACCAACGTAGAACTCATGTGAAGAGAGGATTACAGAACACAAAATTGGTGTCCCAAAATACCAAAAATTAAAATTTTTTTTAAATTATTTTCGTTGCCCATTATTCAGCATGAATATACTTATTTGTATGGAACTTGACTTCAATTTCCGTGCTCTACATTTAGTGTCAAACTTTTTGCAGCATTGTCTATCTGAAAATTTTTGGTCTTTGTATGTTTTCAAACATACATTTCCTTTTAACTAACCGAGCTGCTTTTTTCCGGATGTGTTTGGAGCTCTTGCTCCATACTCTCAATTATCTTGGCCTTCCGAATATCATGTGGACTTCTTTTGCTTTCCAAACCAGATTTCCTATTAATTGTCAAATTCTCCTGATACTGTCTAATAACATTGGCAACATTTTGGTGGTATTCCATTAATTTTTTGTCTAACTTTTTATAGTAACAAGTTGGATTTTGCTGAAAATATTTAATAATTTTAGCAAGTATCTATTTCTTATTCGTCACTCGTTTTGATCAAACTAATTACAAATGCACACGGTTGGTATTAAACATAAAAACTGACTTATTTTTTAAAGACCACTTGATCAAAAAAAAAAAAAAAAAAAATTATTTGTTGCCTCCTTAAATAACAGCACCTGAAATAAGAAATACAGTAGCATTCAAAACTAAGGACACACCAAAATGTAGAGCAAAAATAGTACAAAACCAAGTACAAAAAAGAAAATATATAATAATACTTTAAAAGAAGCATCACAATGTAGTACATATATTTCAATACTTCAATACCCTCTTAAAACTTATAGACGCGAGTGTATCAGTTGATAACAATTTTAATATTTAAAAAAATTTTTTGATGAACTCAATTTTTAATTTTAAACATTTTTTCATCTAAACCAGAAGAAATATTGAACTCTTTGTGGTCCAAAACTGTATGTTAACGCCAATCATTGTCCAGTTTATGGTAATTTCAAACAACGTAAGGAAATCTGCTTTTAAGATTTGATAGTGATTTGATTTTAAACAACTGCATAAAATTGCATTTTGTTTCATTTGAGTAAACTGTAAAAATTCAGGAATCAGTATCCATATTCTTTTGCTGTGATTCTGAACATTCTAAGATAACATGTTGTGCGGTATAGCTAATACACATTTCATGTTTTTGTATATAAAGAATATTTAATAGTATGATAAATTATAAGTAAATCGTTTGTTTTATAACATCTACTTTTACATAATTAGCCAAAAAGGATACCAAAGGAATTCTGTATTCTTCGAAAACTTCCAATATTAAATATGATCTCATAACTTCATACTGTTCTAAAACGCGATAAATGCAAGTTACCTATTTATTATTATATTATTTTTATTATACAATACTATTTTTTATTTGGAAGTATCTATTTGATTTTTTCTATAGTTATCAATATAGTACGAAAATTATACAAAACTCTGAAAACACTGAAATAGTTTCTCGTAGTCGTTTTAGAAAGAGAAATATCATTTATCGCAAAATAAAAGGAAGGAGGGTTAAGAACAAACATGCAACTGGTCGACCACAAATACCAACCAACAATAATAAGCGGTATATAAAACAAGCCATTTAGCGTAATCCTTAAGAACGCCACCAAAATTACCGATAAACTCGAAAAATATCAAAATACAAAAGTTTCAACCGATACTATTCGAAGATGCTTAACTGATCATGGTTTAATATCACATATGTATACCAGGCAAAAATAAAATCATAAATAAAATGAACAAAAGCAAGCTCATAGACTTTTCAAAGTTAGGTACCTGCCTTTATGGGTTATTTTACTTTCAACACATCTGGCTTTCATTTGAATACTTAAAATGTAAAATTTATATTCTACATTTTTTTTTTATTACTTTTTGGAAATAAAAAAACAAAAATTACAATTAAATTATTAATTTTGCAAGAAAAATTTTGTTCGCTAATTTTGGTCAAAGTTAGGTAACTGCATTTAATTTTGAATAAAATCAGCAATAGCCAACCGATTTTCTTGACTTATAGCCTATTTTATTCTCAACATTAAAAAAAAAAAAAAAATTTTATGACTTTTTGAAAAAAAAAATTGCTCTAATTTTTTTTTTTTTTTGCAACTAAGTTATGAATAACTCGGAAACTGTTGAAAATGCAAAAAAATGTTATTTAGGTGATTTATAGGAAATTTTGTTCCTAAGCATTTGCTGGTACTTGCATTAAAATCAATCAAGTCGTTTTTAAGTTATGATGAAATATATTGACATAACTACCACATTTTGGGCAAAAAATTTGCCGCGCCATATTCATACACGATTTGTGGATTTTTTTTCATGTTTTCTGGAATATCATACTCATTTGAGCGTCCACTGCGCTCTGAATCATTTGTGCTTGTACGACCAAGTTTAAATTCAGCAAACCACTTATTAAAATTTCTTTCAATAACAGAAGTAGCTTCACACAAAATGCTATAACTCACGAATTAACAGTCAGATTGCTGTCAAATTTATACGCGTATCGTTTGAAGGTTAGTGCTGAATAAAAATCATATGGCCGAAATTGTAGTAACTCCATCTATGTGTCATCCTACTGACTTATTGAATGACCTGATATTTCTAGCAGTATAAAGGCCAGTAGTACACAGATCACAAAGTAAAGATGTGGCTTCTTTTAAACATACCACACATGCTAGTTACACCGCCTCAACGTCTAGACCTCAGTCCCATCGAGCACATTTTCAATAAGAATAAAGAAATGTTGGAAAAAATGAAATTGTAATTAAATCACAACTGAAACCACTTCTTCTGGATAAATGGAATGAAATAAGTTCTGAAACCACGAAAAACTTAGTAAATTCAAATAAAAAGTCAAGTATTAAAAAAATAAAAATTTGGATGAGTTTATAGTTTTCAGAGTAAATATTTAGTATTCCAACAGCTGTGTCCTTACTTTTGTAATGTCAGTTTTCAAAACTATTAATGTATATTAACGGCTGTATTCATAATAAATCCATATTTTAGGTTTTAAGAATATATTTATTATTAAGCACTTTCGGCTGTATTTATAAAAAGTTATAATAGCTTTATAAGAGGTTTATGTAAAAAATTTAAAAATTTGTATTCATAAACGAAAAATATAAAATATCTTATTAAGCTGTTATAAGCCTTTTATAAAATTGAAATTTTTATTTTAAGTTTATACTTTAAACGAGTAACTTTAAAAAATTCAAATTTGTATTTTAGTTTTTGATGTTGACTACTTGTATTTTATTTGTTATAAATAAAACATTTCTTTTTTAATTTTTACTCTCACAAACATATACTCGTATATGGTAAATAAAATGTGAATATACAAAAATACATACATGTACCCTTTGCCTGCACCCGAACTAGGCCTTAGAGCACTTGACAGTGGCACAGTAAGTGTACCACTGTTTCTATCTGCTCTACGTCATGGCACAATCTGCAAAACTTTGGCATGCTTTAGTCCTATCTACTCTTCATTTCTTATATCAAGGAGTAACGAGTAATTTTGCCCATCTTGACCTTTAGACCTTATTGATATATACCAAAAAGAACCTTGGCAGCATCTGGCTAGGCCATAATGTCCTAGAAAGTCCACAGTCCAATACATTCTTCCATTCATGACTCCTGTCCTGTCCAGAGGTTATTCTCCAATGGCCCAAAGTTAAATCCTAACGGAAGCATTTATGTTGTATATCCAATTTTTTAATAAATCTTAGTAAGCTATGTTCATCAGTGCAGCATTAAAAAATACTTAACTATTTTCTATGCATTTGTAATTGCTTAACTAAACTTAAAGAAAACTACACGGCAAGGGTAAAAAGCAAAAGCAAAAAGATAAAAATTTTTTGCTTCACTTCAGTTTTTAGCTTCATATTAAATAACTGTGTTGCTGAATGATTAATGAAAATTTTAACAAATTATAAGCAAAAGTAAAAGGCAAAAGCAAAAAATTATTGTTTACTTTATTTCTACTTAACTATTTACTATAATGTGGGCGTATTTTGCGACTCTGTCACCAATAACATAAAAATGAATTTAGAAATCAAATAATCTGAATTGAAATAAATGAAAAATAATTTAACGATCACCAATTTCAAGGAACAACAATGTAGTCAATGTACGAGTAGTAAACTATTAAGCAAAAGCAAACATAAAGTAAAAAACAACTTATTGACCACAGTAAAAGCAATTCTTGATAATGTGATTGCTTTGCTGACTGCTTAAGCAAAGAACATACACATAGTAATATTAAGCAAATTATTTACTATTTTACTTTCTTGCTTTTGCTTTTTACTTTTAGTTATTAGCTTTTAAAGTTTTCAGTAAGCATTCAACAACACGAGCTAAAAACTACAGAAGCTAAAAACTGAAGCAAAGCCAAAATTTTAGTGCTGTTACTAATTTAAAGCAAGCAAATTAAGCTCCGCATCAGTACGACTGAAGAAAATGCATAAAGAAATGTCCAACCACCTCAATCAAAAACCTTTGGAAGAATTACTAAAATGCAGCAGCAAGGATTCATATGGAGAAATTATACATTTCTTTTAATCTGCTCATATTCTACATGAGCATAATTTTCGAAACTGGCGGATAGAGTGAGGATATTAACTACCACGTACAGAGAGCGCAGCAGTCCTTTGGTTGTTTAATACTGTTACGAAAATGAAAATGCTAAAGACAAAATTCACCACGTCGGAGCTTATTATGAGCTTTTAGCTAAAAAATGTATTGGCTTGTGTCAATGCTTAAAAACTTCTAAAATTATCTACACTAATTAAGAATGTTGCCAAGTGCATGGATCGTTTACTTTTTGTGTTGTTTTAGAACATTTGAATTAACGGCGAAAAATCGAAGATTCATGTTCGTACTAGAACATTCTAAACTAAGATGAAATACTATCAAAGCGACGAATTGCGGCTGGTGAGTTAGTTAGTTTTGATGTGGCTGTCAAGAAGTAAAGTCTGTTTAAGGCGCAAATAAAAAGTGTTTTTAAAACGAATTTGATGTATTGAAGTACAGTGGAATAAATAAAGAAAGAGACAGATTGTAAAACAACTAAAATAAAAATAGTTTTATTTTATTTTAACGCAATATGAAAGAATTCAAACGTTTTAAAAAGGTTAAAACGTAACAATACCAATCAGGATTTCCTCTTCAGCGCACAAAGTTGGCAATTTGAACAGAAAAGTCAAATCTACTCTCCGATATGGTTGTTAACGTAGAACGCTACCTTTCGCGACATTCAGAAGATCCGAGATTTTGTAATTCAATGTCTTTACAAGATATATGACTTTGGGAGCAATTCAATCAAAAACCTATAGGCAGGCAAATTGATGTGGAACTGGCCGGAATGGGTAGAAATTGGGAAAAGTAAGAGCGTTGGCACAGTTCAGGAACATATTCAGCAGACTTATTTATATACGAGGGCGGATTGATATTGATGCTACCTAGATTGCAGCACAAACACAAAAATTTTTTCTTTCTTAGAAATTACGATCTGTCAAACGTCAGCTGTTAAAATTTTAGCCAAATTCATCGATTAGTTTATTTGTGTAGTCGTTTGAAGTAAGCAACTTTTGTGTTTCTTGGAAAATGGAAAAAAGTGAATTTCGTGTAGTGAAAGGCAAAACGGCGGAAGAGACAAAAGAAAAGCTTGATAAACATTACGGCGAATCTGCTCCGTCAGATTATATGGTAAAATATTGGATTGCTGAATTTAAACGGGGCCGAACAAGTACTGCAACAATACCATCAACAGGAGGGCCAAAAGAGGTGGTTACTGAAGAAAATACCAATAAAATCCTCGATATCGTTATGGATGATCGCCGGGTTAAAATACGTGAGATTGCTGAAATGGTAAACATATCATATGAACGTGTGTTCAACAGTTTGCATGAACATTTGCATATGAAAAAGCTTTCGGCAAGATGGGTGTCGCGTTTGCTCAGTGTTGAACAAAAACGAGTCCGACAGATCACTTCACAGCGGTGTTTGGACATGATAAAGCATAATCTTGCTGATTTTTGGCGTAAATTAATAACTGTTGATGAAACGTGGGTCCACCACTACACACCTGAAACCAAAAATCAATCGAAGCAATGGGTAGAAGCTGGTGGAAGTGCTCCGGAGAATGCGAAGACAGCGAAATCGGCTGGCAAGGTTATGGCCACTGTATTTTGGAATGCACACGGAATATTGCTCATCGATTATCTTGAAAAGCGATCCACAATTACAGGTTGATGCAATCAAAGAAAAACGACCACATTTAAACAAGAAAAAATTGCTCTTCAAGACAACGTACCGGTTCGCACAGCATTAGATACGATGCTAAAACTACAAGAAATCCACTTCGAATTGGATGATCATCCACCTTAAAAATGGCTCGAAGGAAAAAGATTCATCTCAAACGAAGAAGTGATTACCGAAACTAATGCGTATTTTGAGGAGTTCCACAAAATCGTATTATTCAGATGGTATAAAAAAGTTGGAAAATCGTCTTACTAAGTGTATTGAGCTAAAAGGAGACTATGTTGAGAAATGAATGGTTTTTGAAAAAAAAATGTTTTTTTCCTACTTAGGTAGCTTCAATATCAATCCGCATTCGTACATTCATTAGTGGAAGAAATAGGAACACGTCGAAATTTTCTTAATTTTTTTTCCTTAAATTTTTATTTATATTATCCCTATTATTTCTTCCATCATGTATTTAATGAATTACCATGCCATATATTTAAATAATTACTATATCCACTTATCCGATTCCGCCCATTTTTTGACTGTGATTCATACTGACTATGAAGCTATTTGGACAAAGTTACTCTTACTGTTACATTTTGAATATACTATTTGGACAAATAAATATTTACTTTATATTAGCGTTATTTACTTTATAATAACGTAAAGCGTTTTACGTATATATGTTTTCTAGTTTAGTTTATCTAAAAAATTTTTAGATAAATTTTAATAATAGGTGTTCGAAAAAGTTCGTTTAAAAATTTGACCAAAAGTTACAGGACTTTTTCTTATATTTCAAGCGTCCTTTATTAAACCAAATATATATGTGTCGTTTGCCATTTTTGGGATAAAGCCATTATTCTATCAATATAGAACTTCTAAGCGAAAAACTGATCCAATTACTTCTTGCAGGCCTTTGCGGAATTTGACTTTACACTATTAAAAGAGTTCTGCAGGAATCCAAAAATGGTGCAATGTCCGGGCTATATGATGGATGCTTCAAAATTTTCCAGCAAAGTTCTCTTAGTTTCTATCGGGTCAACAAAAATGCGTATGTTCTGTTTAATGCAAGAGTTTTTTAAATGTTGATCTTCAAACTTTATTTTGTCTGAGACTTAAAAAATGTATTCCTATCCATATGTATGTCATAAAATCAAGGGTGGAACATGTAGTGTGATTCAGGCTTAACAAGATGTCATAAATCAAAAAACGTTTTTTGCTAACTTGCAATTTATCGATTGTTTTGCAAATTTTAGTGGCTCACTATCGAAGTCTGATATAATTGAATTTTAATTGAATTAATTGCAACACGAAAATTGTAAACTGCCAACAACAATGCGAAAATATTCCCTGCAAACATTTTGATATCAGTAGCTGACGTTATTAGATGTTATTTTCTCAACACTTCAAGAAGTATCTAGACGAACGTATAGTATAGTATTGCAATATTTAAATTATTTTTAACTTGGAGCAGTATCTATCGTTGAGTATAATTGGAGCTAAAAATAAACGTGAACAAAAAAATATCAGAAACTGCAAGTTGTCGGAATATAACTTTCTACAGAAATTTATGATCGAGTATTAATAATATGATGAAGTATCAAGTATTTCTACCTCAGAGTGTTATAAATAAAAAATAACAATAATGTACTTACATACTTGGGTAACAAATTCGTCTATAAAGAAAATGTTTGGGGGTACATGCTTGTCTATATAAAGCTACATTTGTATTATCTACATACATTAACACAACCTTGTGAAATTGATTACTACAGTACTTACTCATATATTTATAGTACAAGCGTAAATAGGAACTTTTAAGGAGTGCTTTCTTAATTCATATGAATTATAATTATACAAATTTGAAGACTATATCTGTATCTATGTTTCTAAACCAAAGGATATGTCAAACATTAAAATACTTTACAGAAACACGCAACACAGTTGCTAAAAAAACATGAAAGATGTGTTAAGAAGATAGTTTCTTTTCTAAGCCAAACAAGGTATTTTTTTAAGTTCAAAGAACAAATAAAATTTATTACTTTACTGCTCACATATGGATAATAAAATGACACTCTCAACCGAGGGTTACACGTTAAATTTTTGCCATTCAATTTTTAATACACTCACACTTTTTTACAATCCACTTACATTTTAAAAAATTGATACCAATTTAATTATCAATTTAGGTTTCAATCGAATGTTTCAATTATCGTTCAAGAAAACAGCTGATCATAATTGGAATGAACAATTTGTAATTGTTTTCTCTGCGAACACACTTTAAACAAAGATATTGTTTTCAAATTGATTTCAAGTTGCGTGTCGCTTACGTGTCGCAGCTTTTAATTTTAGTAAATTTTGACAAGCAAACAACGCAGGGTTATTTCAATAATAACATATAAGATAACAATAAAAGTAGTCACTTAGCCTTTAACGCTTAGCGGAAAGGTGGAAATTGATGTCTTTTCTAGTTTTCGAACATATCCCAGTCAAGTAGATTCGAAAGGTCTCAATTTTGCCAAGCCCGCTCCACTTGTCAGATGTATTGTCATTTACATCGTACAGCCTATAAATGTGATATTAGGTTCAGCCTGTAGCCATTTAATATCTAAGTAGCCCATTAAGGGATCGAAACACAGATATTTCACCAAAATTGTAGAGATATTTCACACAATCATTGTAACTGCGACAATAGTCGTTAAAAGGGAGTAATAATCGACACGCTTGCTTAAGGAATGTAGCATCAACCTTCATATGCATATATATTCCTACTGTTATGGGCTATAAGGTGCATAATGCGTTCCTTATTAAAAGAAAGCCACAATAACCTACCCACCTTAGAAATGTTCAGATTACGACATCTTTTTTCAGCCTGATACTACTTTCATAGACCTCAGGCAGATACGATCTATGGATTTAAAGCGTTGTAGTTTTATTAAATCAATTATATTTTCGATAACATTTTAAAACGGTAAATATTTATTAAAACTTTTAGTATATAAGCGTCCTAGGCATTCCCAATGGAAAAGGTGAAAAACAGTTGATCATGTTGCCCAAATTTAACAAAAAATTGAGCTATTGATAAACGCAGAGAATTTTTAATGTTGGCAACAGATCATCCAACGTTACCACTTACGAGCTAAATTTAGTTTACTTTGGTTACTATTAAGCAATACAATGTGTTTTACATGTGCATATTTACAAATGTATGTATGTACGAGCTAACATGAAATAAAAAGTAATAACATGTGTATATAATTTATTAAAATGATACTTTGCTTTGAATTTATACTCCGGAATAAGAATCGACCCAGTTCCTTGTGATTGAAGAGATTAATATTGTTACATTAAATACATTTCCTTTATTAATGGATACAAATACCGGTTGTTTTTTATGGAGGGACTAAACTTCAAGTTGGCAACACTTTCTTCACTGGCGACCATTTTGTCAGCTGTCAAGTGATTTATGTTTAGTTTGGTTTGGCATTTCAACATGAATACACTGTTTGGTTTGCTTAATGGACTGGTGGAATCATCGGTCCGTACTTCTTTAAAAACGATGCTGGTCAGAACGTTACACTTAATGGTGACCGTTATAGAGCCATGATTACTAACCCTTCATCAATTGAACAACCATTATGTGCAGGAGCTGTGGTTTCAACAAGACGGCGCATATGTCACACAGCTCGTGCCACAATTGATTTATTGAAAGAAACGTTTGGTAACCGCATAGTTTCACGTTTCGGACCCTAGACTATTTTCTATGGGGATATGTGAAGACGCTAGTCTACATCGATATGTCCGAAACGACTGACTACTTGAAGGACAACATTCGCCGCGTTATTGCCGATATATGGCCACAAATGTTGGAAAACGTCATCGAAAATTAGACCTCCAGATTAAACTAGGTCCGAGCCAGACGTGGCGGTCATATGCCAGAAGTCGTATTTAAATTTCGAATGAAGTAAATTTCATGTCAATTTTAAAAATTCCTCTTTGCTTTATTCCATTTTAAATAATATGAAAAAATATTTAATGAATATTTCAAGATCAACAACCCATTTAAACAGCTTACTAGCGTTATTGTGCGTTTATAAATAGAGTAAGTGGAGTAATGTGATATATGCGATTAAGGTAGAACGCGAATCTATATCGCAAACTAGATCTTATTTAGTAGTTCTATCTGTATACGTAATTAATTAGCAGGACTCGCTTGTTTTAGTTCTCAGTTAACGAACGAATTATCACCAGCGTAGCCGACCTTTATTTGCACATATTTTTAATAATTTTATATTCATTTTACGAATCACCTTGATCATTTATGCCATCTCTGTTTATGAAAGTACACTATTTCCTACTGTTTGTACTGTTTTTATTTTTATATACTCTATATATGTATTTCTGATTTTTATAGAATCCACAAGATTCACATATCGAAGTGCTTATTTTCGAGATTGAGATATTTTTCATATTTAATCGCAAACTAAACCTTAAATGATCAGCAGAGGACAACATTTTTTGGCTGTACGAAAGAACAATTAACACAATGGCAGTCGAAACGGTTCGTTTTGATTCAAAGAAGACTGTGATTGAAAGAAATAAACGACAATCAGAATAAAAACAAAAAATTGTTTTCAAAAATTTCCGCAAAAAAAATTGGAGTACATAATCCATTTGTGTAAGTTAATATGAGGTGGTTACATCATTGTCCTAAGTAATGCCGGCATGGACTATGCAGCTACATAGTTTAAGGACTTCATTTATGTAATTTAGGGATCGACTCTTAGATAACAACTTAGTCCTATGTAATGCCGATATGAATTATGTGGCTACAATATGCTGGCATGGACTATTTTATTTTAAAACATAGTGACAAAGAGTAGTTTTATGCTATGTTCGCCCGAGACTTCGGATTACTTTGCTCTCTGCTTGTATTACTTACTTGTATTATAAAGTTACCACCATATTTTTTTAGTTGCTAGCAAATGGAATCAATGCAGCGGGCTACCATTGTTTTGTTTTACTTTTTTATTTATGCAATTTTATGTATATTTTTTTAGCTTGACGAATTACTTTAGGGAAGTCAGTTTGATAAATTTGCAATGATAAATTCCTAATAAAAACATTTTAATTTTGAGCTAAAAAAGTATGCCAAACTACGTTTTATTATAATTAGAAATGACACTGATTTTGAAGTAATACACAGGTTAATAGAAATATAATTACTTACAATTTGAGTGATTCTCTCTCAAAATTTTGTATTGAATTTTATACAATTAAGCTTAAAATCGGGGGTTCTATTATGAATGAGAGAGCGAATGACGAAAACACATAGCATTATAACTATTCTTATGTAATACAGTGATTGTGTTAAAAATAAATACGAAAGTCTACATACGATACTAATTTTGAGCATTTATTTAAAATTAAAAAAATAATTTCATAAATACTAATTTAGTAAGTTGCAAATACAACTCTAGTAAATTATGCAAAAGAAATACAATATTGCCAACCAAACGTAAAAAAAGCAGTAATGGTTGCATCAATACAAAATTTAAAAAAGTCTACAAACAATCAGTTTTGAGTAAAAATTCCGTTATTTAACGTGATTTTAAATGATTGTTTTTTTAATCTTAGTAACATTGTAACTTTAATGTAATAATAGGATATTTTGTTTATTTTAAAAATTTTTGCAAAAAAATTTAAAAAGAAATTGCTTCTCAATTACGCGAAGCCGTCGTAAAACTTAAAAATGAAGGAAACATTCGGTTTGTGTAACTATTCGGTGCAGATAATAATCCAAAATTACAACACTACTGGATCTTATGGCAGTAAGCCACGAAGCGGTTGGCCATCTAAACTTGATCGGTTGCAAAGAAACATTGTGAAAAATGCAGTACAAAATCCTAAAATTAGTGTTGTAAAATTGGCCAAATCGTTGCAAGAGTTTGAGGAAATTGAAATTATCACTCAAATTTTTGGTCGCGTGTTATTTTCAGTGACGATTGTGCATTTAACGCTTTCGGAGGAGAAGAGCCCACAAGAGTAAGGCGAAAACCAAACACGGCACTTCAACTCAAAAATATCAATCCAACTGTTAAACTTTGAGGTGGTTCGATGATTGTGTGGGGTGCATGGCAGCAAATGCAGTTGGAAAATTGTGGTTTAATGAAGACATAATGTATCGGAAAATGCATTTAAACATTTTAAAAACAAGTTTCATAGGAAGTGTCGAAAAATATAATTTAAGCAATAATTATGTTTTCATGCCGGCAACGTTCCGAAACATAGTTCTGTCTTGGTTAATGAATAAAAATAAAATGAAAGAAAGAATATTACATTGATAAATTCACTAAAAACGGTAATACTTAAAGAATAGGAACAATATCCACCAGAAGTCACAAAAAAATTGATAACTATCTATGCCATCCGATTTAAGGAAGTTAAGCTGGTGGACCAACGCGTTACTGATATTCTAGAATTTTTCTTTAAAGGCTAATCGTATGTAGACTTTTGTAATAGCATAAATGCGATTATGTACTTTTTTGCATTTTACCAGATTCAATGTTAATGTTTTAATTTTGATTTCTTCGATCTTTAGTAAATATTTTGTGCAAGTATTTAATTTCTTTTGTTTTTTCGAAATTTTTCAACTGAATATGATCGTACGTAGACTTACCTTAGATGGTGCAATTTGAAGCGACTTAATGCATGTAGCGAAATACTGCTTTGTAAGTATAAAATAATAATACTGATTACACTAGCCAACAAGGTTTTGGACTTGAGCAACCAAATCCATTTAAGTTTTTTTCCATAGGACTCACATTTTTATTTATGGACGTGGCAAATTGTTCGCCCAAAATGTAGTAGTTATGTCAATATATTTCATCCTAACTAGAAAACGATTTGACCGATTTTAATCCACGTACCAGCAAATGTTACGTAATAAAATTTCATACAAATCGCCTGAACAATACTGGTTTGTATTTTCAACAGTTTCGGAGTTATTCATAATTAAGTTGCGAAAAAAAAAAATTTTCGCGCAAAATTAGAGAAATTTGTTTTCAAAAAATCATAAGAATTTTTCAGAATAAAAATTTTACATTTTAAGCATTTAAATGTTATTTAGCTGATTTATAGGAAATTTTATTCCTTAACATTTGACGGTACTTGCATTAAAATCGGTCAAGTTATGACGAAATATATTGACATAACTAACATATTTTGCGCGAAAAATTTTCCACGCACATGAAATAAATTTGGGACCGATGGAAAAAAACTGATAAGGGATTTTAATTCAGCGTATCAAAATCATTCTATAGGGTCCGCCAAATAATTTTTTTTTTTTTTTTTTTTTTTGAAAATGCTATAACTACTACTAACTACTAACTACTGAATATTTTCTAAAATTTCTTTTTTTATTTGAAAGTACAATCCTTCCGGTTAATAATGGAAAATAATTTCATTCAAATAGCTGCCTTGACTGGCCATGCACTAGCCTACACGATTGTTCCAATTTTTAAGCACATTATCAATTGTGTGCAGCTGTATTTCACCAATGGCTTCACGAATATTGTCCTTTAAAGCGTCAATTGTCTCTGGCTTGTTAGCGTAACACTTATCTTTGGCGGCACCCCACAAATAATAATACTCCAACGGTGTCAAATCGCTGCTCCGAGGTGGCCAAGCGCCATCAGCTCTGCGGCTGATAATGCGAACCTCAAAAACAGGGCGCAAAACATCGAGTGTAGTTTCGGCTGTGTGGCACGTAGCGCCGTCCTGTTGAAACCAAATGTTGCTAATATCCTCCTCTTCTGTAAGTCGATCGCAGGCCCAGATTCCCAGGGTTGTTCAAGCGTATACACAACCATATTCGTTCAGCGGAAGGATAAAACTAATTATCTGTCAAATCAGACATGAGCTAAGTGTTACGATTCACGAAATAAGCACTAGTTGAAAAAAAACGTTAGATGGCGGACCCTTTACTTCATATATGTAGTTTTATTTAAAGGCCCGAACATTTTTATATTTTGTAGACCAGTGTTATTTTCTTATAAATATCAAATGTAAATTCGTTATTTTGATCGCACAAAAAAACAACCCTGCCATACTTGTGTCCGGCTTAGAGGTAAAGAAAAAGTTGTATATATGTACGCACAGTTCGCGTCATAAAAGACGTCTCGTGTAAGTTAAAAAAAAAAAAAAAAATATATATATATATATATATATATATATATATATATATATATATTATAACTTTTTAAACTTCTACAATAACAAAGTTCGCAAGTGTTTTAAATTTTGCTTGCAGTGAATCGTCAGATAACGATAGAAATAAACAAAAGGACTTAACCACTAAATGCATAATTTTGCAATTCTGCAACATAACATTCAATTCCCAAATAAATTGTTATTATTTGCTTACCACATATTACTGCTAATTAAATACAATGTACGAAATTTATTTTATTCGCTGGCAACTCTTTTTTAGTTTTGCAAGTTAGTGGAATGTGATCTTTATATCACCAAAGTAACGGTAAAAAAATTATTTCAGCAGGTGAAATTTGTATTTATTTTGCCTGAATAACTAAAATTTTTAAAGGGAAGGTCACAAAAAAATAATTTTTCAGCGGTCTGTTCTGCACTCTAAAACATATTAATTTTTTTTATAAGAAAACTATTTGTTCTTTTAACTTCGCGCATTTTAGAATGCTGTAAATCCGCAACACTATTATTTTTTTAATAAACTTAGCTTAAAAATATGTATGTATTTTTTTAATTTTAGAGATTTTTTCTGCATAAGCATCTAAATATCTATATAATATATTTTTGTGAAATCGAAAAAAATTCATGTATTTAAGAGTTAATAAGTGATTTAGGGAAATTGCAGATGAATAGTAGAATGTCGCGTAAACACATGGGAAAATTGCTTTTTATATTAAAAAACCATATGACAATATATGTACATACATACATATATATGAAGTTATTATATGTAAGCATTTGATTCTTAAAAGTACTCGTACTCCCTTTGTTTAATATTTATTTCAGCTGCAATAAGTCAATATGCGGCATATTCGCACCATTTTAAAATTTTTGAAATTGTTAAATGTTTGTAAAATTTATGGATAAATATTTAATATCGTATATGACCAGATAAGCTCGTGTGAGTATTATCTGGCTGAGAATTATCTAATCTGTATATGTATACAACTGAAAGAAAGCGAATAGATATAAACAAACAAGACACAACTTCCTTCAGTTGTGTGATGGATGTTGATGAGAGGGGACGTATGTCCCTTTGTAGATTAAAATTGTTTATTTGTGTTTTGTTTACCTTTTCAATTTTTCCCTTCAACATTCACAGCAAAAATTTACTAATACTACAACACAAATTCCTTTCTCTTTTTGGTCACCCTTGTTTTATATACATTTACCTGTGTATGTGAATGTTGGTTCTTATATGAATTTTTTTAAGGTTGTTTCAAGTATTATTACTGAAGAGTAGTTTCAAAACTAGTCTCCTTTGGTATCTCTTGGAGTGTTGACAGAGAACATTTTCGAAAGCAACCTTATGTTGACAATCCTTGGAGTGTGAACATAAAGTAGTTGCAAAAATATCAGAAGGTTGTTCTAAGGAGTAATGGCTTGGAATAATTACGAAACCAACCCCATTTGGATTACACATAGAGTAGAGACATAAACTAGTCTTAGGTTTACATTTATGTAAACGGTTGGGCTGAGGATAAATGTTTCGAAGACAAAATTTATGACGATTGGAACAATTAACTCTGCCCCTTGGTTCGAAATGGAGTGGCAATAGAAGCCGTTGTTAGCTTCACGTATCTCCGAAGCATTATTAGAATGGACGGTGGTGCAGATGCGGATATAACAAACCGAATTAGTAAGGTACGATGTGCATATAATTCACTTAGCAGAGTTTGGAACTCATCACAAATATCAAAACGAGTCAAAATTAGAATATTTAACTCTTGCGTAAAATTAGTTCTCCTATATGGTTGCGAAACATGGAAAGTAACTAACGCCGGTAGAGCGAAATTACAAGTGTTTATAAAAAGTGTCTGAGAAAGATATCCATTATACAAAAAAAAAGTGTGGTATAAACTAAAATTATTATTTAAAACATATGTAAGCTAAATTCTTTTGAGGATCTGATTCAAATATTAGCTTACGTTTGAATACTTATTGCATACGAAATGAGAAGATTCTGCTTACATTAGCACAGTATACGTTTAAATGTCTGTAGGCATACATACATATGTACATAAATTCCCAGTTAACATTTATTCTGATATGTTTAAAGTTTGACAATTTTACTTTTCGGTAGAAAATCAGCACCAAATTGTATTCCAATTTTTAGTACTGAAGTCAGAAATGCCAAAAAAGTTGTACACTGGGTGTGTATGTTGGTAGACACATTTTATATATGCCTATATATACATACATAAGCAATATGTATGTACCCTGCCGGACTTTTATATTCAGGAGTGTTACAGAATCTGATTGTTGTCAGAATCAGAATTAAAATCGACAAAAAGCTGATTTCAGTGTCATAGAATCCAACATGTTCGAAACAGAGAAGGGTGTCAAAAAATTTGTTTTTATTGTTTTTTATCAAAAATAATCCGATCAAATTATAAACAAAACCAACAATATGTAAACGTAGCCAAAAAAAAGCTGTTTTGAATATTGATTTAATTATGTTCGAAACAATGCAAAATAAAGACGATTCCATGACACCATTTCATATCAGAATTGATTTTCTAATAAATTACAATTATGTCTTGGATTCTGTAACATCCTTGAATGTCTGTTGAAGATTTGGCAGCGGAAAATAGCGATACAAAGAAACAAACTGGGCAGTTTTTGTAAATATTTTTATCTTTATTACATAACACATGAAATTAAGACGAATTAATTGAATCGAAGTAAATCACTTTTAATTAGTTGTATGTCATCTTTAACTAAAGGACAACTGCACAAATCCCTGACTGATACCTTTTCTGTGGCAGCAGTTGCCGCCTCCAATAGAGGTAATATTCTAAAAGATAAAGTAACATATGGTATAAACAATTTCAAAGCTTACTTTAGTTGGATTTGCCGTTTCGTCAAATATTGAAAATTCCTTTAATGTAAAATTGTATTCAAATCGAAAACGACAAAAATGTAAATATACCATGCTATTTCATATATTGCCAAACATCCAAAAAAATTATTTAATTTTCGAACAAAATTCGAAAATTCGTACAAAATTTTTTAAGGGCGGGAATTCGTTTGTGGTCCGCGAACAGCCAGTAGTCACTAGGAGTCAAATGTGGCGAATACGGTGGATGTAGGAACAATTCGAAGTTCAATCCATGTATTTTTGGCGTTGTTTTAGCATCATCAACACGTTATTGTTATTGAGCAAACGCGGCACCCACATTGAAGAGAGCTTTCTCATAGTCCAATTTTCATGCAATATAGAGCCAACACGTTCCTTTGACATATCGACGATGTCAGCTAACTCATGCAACTTCACTTTCCGATCATTCAAAACGATCCCGGACTTTTTTTTTGATATTTTCAGATGTTACCGACTTACTTTGTACGTCCACTGTGTATCGTATTATCGGTATCTCTACGACAACGTTTGAGATCAGCAAACCAACTTTTTACTGTTGTATCGTATCGTATTATCGGTATCTCTACGACAACGTTTGAGGTCAGCAAACTAATGTTTTACTGTCGTTTCTGATGGAGCGCAGTCTCCATAACACTCTTCGAGCCATTGCTTCGCTTTCATTTCTCATCATGAAGCAGTGTAGAATTAAAACACGAAATTATTTCTGATCCATAGTTCTGGAAATAACAAAACAAGCGTCACTCTCAGCATAGTTACTCACAAACTAATAATAAATATAATGCAATTTTAACAGCTATCTTTTGAAGGTGGGCACTAACTGAATAATAGAATAATACCATTTTTAAATATTATTCTATAAAGAACTATGTCTTTACAATCTTGAATAATGTACCTAAAAAGAAGGAGCAAATATAAAATTATTGTATTATACACCTCGAAACCTGAATATAGGTCTTATTAACTCTTGTTTTTACTTTCTACCCAGTCTCAGAGTAAATATTTTATTTTTACATTTTAACCCACGCAATCCTACAATGCATATAACTTATGCACTGAAAATAAAAAAATATATTTCTTATTAGTTTTAAATTTTAGCTTTATATAACTAACAAAAAGCTGATTTGCAAAATCCAGTTCTTTGTTAGTTGTAGCATAGAATCATACTGCTCTTTTATTTAATGCGCCGCAAGCTCACTTTTAATGAGTTATCTAAAACTTATGCAGATTAAATGAGTACTGACTAAAGCTGGATTCACCCATTGTGTCGGAATAAAATGCTTGTTTTAGTTTTTTGAAAGCTTGTTCCGTTAACTTACTGTTAACTTACTTCACATTCCAATAGAGGTTGCTATTGTTAACCATATATGCTTCATATGATTATTTTTCTAACTTTTATTATTGATATCATACAAACATTCCCTGCTCGGGTTTTTATTTCTGAAATAAGTTTCAGTGCAACTGATTGATTTAACTCCATGGTAATATTTATTTAATTTTATTTTTAATACAATAATATTAATCAACTGTTACTTTTTAAAATAAACAATACAAAACAAGTGATATGTATTATATTATACAGTTCAGTTCAACTTTGCTTAAAAAATTTAAGTAACTGGTAGCACAGTTCAATTGTTTCGGAACAAAAATTAAAATTAAACCAATTCAAGCTGAAATTGTTCCGAAGCAAGTTGACTCTCTTTCACTCTCTCTCTAAAAAATAGAAACGTCAAACTACATATAAAATAAATTGGGTGAATTCAGCTTAACTCATCCGATATTGTGTAGGAAAACTGAATAGAATTTAACAAGGGAAATGTGTTAGCCACCTATAACTCATCGCTGATTTACCATAAGTTAGCTTTAAGTTAACTGAAATACCGACAGGAATAAGAAAAAGTGTGTAATTGTTTTGGTAAATGGTATACAGAGTCAAGTGTTTAAAGTGTTACGTGTGTGAGTGAAATTATAAATAGGATGCAAATGCGGTCGAGTTAAATATTACTTGGCTTAATATGAGCAGAGGAACAACAGTTATATGAGCATAATTGCTGCTTTTAAGCAACAAAGTGAGTTGTGCGCACAAATGGTAAACTGCAAACATTACAAATCGAATTTTAATTAATTCGTAGTGAGTGAAATGTGCGTTAATTAGGATACTGAAAGTAAAAGAAGGTCATGCTACAAGAGTTTGTAGCAATTGCAATTTGCAGACAATTCGCCAACGATTTTCTCTACTAAACTGTCGACTGGATAGACCAATGAACTTTTAAAGGAGCAAAGGTGTCTATACAACTGTCATGTGTAAATGAACATACAGTGACGAACTAAATTATTGACACAGTAAGCTCTTTCAACTTCATGGGTGATGTAATGTTCTTATTAAAGAAATTTTTAATAAACTAATATATTTAATAGATATAATGAAAAAATTTCCCTCAAAAGTCACTACGTTTCATTTAATTTTTATATTATTTATTAATAAAGAAAAAACAAAAATTCCGCTGAACAGAATTATTATTATTAATTGTTCTTCAAATTTCATGTATTTGCAAACTTTTTTCGAAAAAGGCCATTTAGTCCACTTCTTAGTTGAACAGTTGCATATGTAAGAGTAAAAAATTCACTGTGGCTTAAATTAAACTAAAGTTGATAGTTTTGACCAAAAATGGGTAACACACAGAAGGAAACAACAGAATCTCGGCGAAAAAATATATTATATTTGTACAATCTAGAGAAATCTTACGATAAGTTTGAATAAGTAATGAGTAGAAGTCGGATTACCATTCGAAGCACTGTTCAGAGTTTCAAAGGAGTCCAAGCTTTTGAAGGTGTGTAGCATACAGGCCGGTGTATATATTTAAGCAGTCATAATTGCTGCCAGATAATCAGAAAAGTCAAAGTGAAATTAAAAATAACCTCAACGCAGATCTCTGCTGAGATTAGACAATAGTTTAGAAAAATTTATTTAGCATTTATGGCCAGAAGGACACTGCATAAAGCAGAATATAATTGTAGTGTAGATAGACTAGTAGAAGCGTTTAGCATACGCCAAAGAGTATTTAAGTAAACCAAATGATTTTGGAGGCAAACTGATACTTTTATATGAAAGCAAGTTCAAAATCTTTCACTCTGATGGCCGCCAAACTTTGTAGGAAAAGTCAAATATTTAGCGAATTTTAACGAAACCATGTTGCAACTGTAAAACTTAGTCATTAAGAAGTGGTTGTGTGTATGTATGTAGTGATTGTGTTATTAGTGAGCGAGATGGTATTCATTGGCGAAACTATGAACAAAATAAAATATTTACTTACTTAAAGAAAACCTCAAAAAACGGAATTTACCAGTCTCCTTTCGAACACGATAACGACTTAAAGTTTTCATGAATTCTATCCCAAACTGACTGGATGCAGTCATAAAACAAAATGGATTATAGTTTCTAATGAAGTGCGCCAATAACTTTGTTAAGCGAAATTTGGTATTTTGTTTTTTTTTTTTTTTTTGTTAATAAATAATAAAATAAATTTTTGGAACGTAATATACTTAGTGCCCTTTTTGAGAAATTTATCAGTCTATAGTAAATATATTAGTTTGTCCGTTAAATTACCTATGAAATTGTAAGAGCTTGCTGTGCCAATAATTTAGTTCGTCACTATATGTACGTATGTAGCACGACCAATGTATTGAATAATCAGTCGGTCAAAATAAGCAGTTATAGACATTCTATCATAAAATCTATTAAATATACATATAGAAAAATATTTGCATATGTATGCACCAAGTATTTAATAAGAAATTTTGAATAATGCTATAAATAATAATTTGAATTCAGATTCAATAAACAGAGGTGTACAGTAGGGCTTAATTCTTTAACCGTTAGCATATACAATTTATTAAAACGATTTATGTAATGTACGAGTATGTACATATCTTAGCTGTTGACTTTGTATCAGATGCTCACCCTTTGACTGCATTTGTAAGATTAGTAATGCCATGATCTTAGTAATGTCTAAAAATTTTCTCCAGCAAATAGTCTTTACATACATAAGTGTGAATAAATCTCAATGTATTCATACTGGTAAAAAAATCACTTTTCCTCTGTTCATAGTGAGTATTTCCTGTCTCTTCAAAAAGTATTCAGATAATTTTAGATGCGACTCAAACTATTATTACCGTGCTACGTACTTTAGAAATTAATACCGAAGGTGAAAATGCTATGATTACACTGGTCTACAAATAATAATAATAATAAACTACATATATGATATATAATGATTTTGATGCGCTGCATTTAAATCCGTTTTCAGTTTTATTCCATCGGGCTCGGCAAATTTTTCTCCCAAAATATGGTAGTTATGTCGATATATTTCATCATAACTTGAAAACGACTTGACCGATTTTGATGCAAGTACAACAAAATGTTTAGAAACAAAATCGCCTGAACACAATTTTTTATATTTTCAACAGTTTCGGAGTTATTCACAACTTAGCATTGAAAAAAAAAATTGCACTAAATTAGAGCAATTTCTTTTTTTCAAAGTCATAAAAATTTTTTCAGAATAAAAATTTCAGATGTTAAACACTTAAATTAAAGCTTAAATTTAAAAATAAAATAATCTTTGAAACATGAAAATCGGTTGGCTATTGCTGATTTTATTCAAAATGCTAGTACCTAACTTTGAACAAATTTAGCGAACAAATTCTTTTCTTGCAAAATTAGTGGAAATTTTTTTTCTTTTAGCGCCAAAAAGTTATAAAAAAATTGTTAGAATATAAATTTCACATTTTAAGCATTTCAGTTAAAGGCAGATATGCTGAACCAAGCCAGGTACCTAACTTTAGCAAAAAATTTCTAATACATTATTAGGTAACACACAAATATAATGGAAGGAAATGTCTGGTACGAAACAATACATACGCATATACGAGTATGTATGTTTTTCTTTAATGAATCAGTAAAGAGTCGCACTTCCTAAGACTTTTCAGGGAACTCAGTTTCAATTTTGTAGTTCACTCCATATCATTGATTTCATAAATGGAATGATTTTTCTATCGACGTCAAGACAACCTCTTAAAGCTCTTGCACGGGTATTACATCATCATCCAAAGTAATGTTTATAAACATTCTTAATTTGGGAAGTTATTGTATGGCGTTGTGATTTAAACTTAATTACCAACAGATGTAACAAAACAAATCTGGAGAATTTTTGCAAGTCAAAGCCTTTGGCATACTGTAATATAAAACAAAAATCCATTATAAACAAGCTAGATCTATGCATAAATTTTGTAACACACTTACCATAATAAAAACAATAACAAAACAATATAATTCAATATTAACTTTTGGTCTTGATAAAATGAAATATCGGATAGGCTTTGCCTTTTCGGTTTTGCAAACAAGTGTTGAATGATAAAAAAAATTGTGTTATCTCTCTTAAAAGTGCATTTTGTACTGAGTGTTTTACCACTATAATAAAAAATCGTATTCTTACGAAATATTGTTACGAAATTAAAAATGCATAAATAGAAAATACACCACATCAGGGACTGTATGGTGAGATTTAAGCCATAAACTTAATTGTTTTGTGTCAAGGCTGTTGTGTATCTATCATTGCCATAAAGAGTGCTACCTCATGTTTAACAGTGTTGCCTGTTCGATTGCTTTTTGTGTATTATAATTTTACATCTTTTAAATTTAACGTATATAAATTGAAGTTTGTAGTAACTACAGGAATATTCGAAATTTATAATGAATTGCTATAAAAGATGGTGCATTGCGTTTGTTGAGATAGTTATCGCTTTACAGTCATAAAGTAAAGTCGCGTTTAGGCGGAAATCAAAGTGTTATATAAATGAATTATTAGTGCAAGATAAATAAATTGTTGTATTAAGACAAAGTGTAATTGTGTAGAAAGAGTACAACTAAAAAGAAATGCATAAAAGAACAAATTCGCTGTATTATTTTATTTTACGCAATTTAAAAGAACTCAAATCTTCAAACCATCTATCGTTTTATTTTTTCAACTAGTGCATATTTCGTGAATGGTAACAATTAGCTCATGTCTGATTTGACAGATAATTAGTTTTATCCTTCCGCTGAACAAATATGGTTGTGTATACGCTTGAACAACGCTAGGAATCTGGCCTGCGATCGACTTACAGAAGATGCCGATTTTGCCAAAAAATCATCTTTTCAGATGAAACTCATTTTGATTTTGGCGGGTATGTAAACAAGCAAAATTGTCGCATTTGCGGCACAGAAAACTCGTACGCATACATTGAAAAGCCGATACACCAAAGACGAGTCACTGTTTGGTGCGGATTTTGATCCAGAGGCATAATTGTGCCATTTTTCTTCGAAAATGAGCAAGGAGTGGCCGTTACAGTCAATGGCTATCGTTATCGGGCCATGTTGAACGAATTTTTGTTCACAAAAATTGAAGAGGAGGATATTAGGAACATTTGGTTTCAACAGGACGGCGCTACGTGCCACACAGACGAAGCTACACTCGATGTTTTGCGCCCTGTTTTTGAATATCGCATTATCAGCCGCAGAGCTGATGTCATTTGGCCGCCTCGGAGCTGCGATTTTACACCGTTGGACTATTATTTGTGGGATGCCGTCAAAGATAAGTGTTAAGCCAATAAGCCAGAGGCAATTGACGCTTTAAAGGACAATATTCGTGAAGCCATTGGTGAAATACAGCTGCACACAATCGATAATGTGCTTAAAAACTGGACCGATCGTGTAGGCTACTGCATGGCCAGCCGAGGCAGCTATTTGAATGAAATTATTTTCCATTATTAAACGTAAGGATTGTACTTTCAAATAAAAAAAAAGAAATTTTAAAAAATATTCTGTAGTTTTTTTATAGCATTTTCAAAAAAAAAAATTATTTGGCGGACCCTTTATTATAACATACTTTTGGCGGCCAATATTTGTTTTATTCATCGATAGGAAATCCAAAGTAATGTTTATAAGCATTCTTAATTTGGGATGTTATTGTATGGCGTTGCGATTTTAAATTTAATTCTCCACAGATCTAGCAAAACAAATCTGGAGATTTTTTGCATGTCCTAGCCATTGACATATTGTAATCTAAGATAAAAATTCATTAAAAAAACCTAACTCTATGTATAAATTTTTAAAACACACCAAAATAAAAAATATAAAACGGAAATAGTCCTTACAGTATTTTTCAATATTGACTTTTGGGTTTGATAAAATCAAATATCAAATATATTGTGTTATCTTTCTCAAAAGTGCAATTTATACTGGATTTTTTACCACAATAACAAAAAAGACCTTATTCTTGACCTACAATAGCCATTAAAAATGAGCCCTTCACTTTTGTCAATGTTAGGCACATGAGTTTATGAGTTATTTTACTTTCAACATATCTGACTTTAATTTTAATGCTTAATATGTAAAATTTATATTTTAAGAATATTTTTTATAACTTTTTGAAAAAAAAGAAAAAAAATTTTCAATAATTTTGCGAGAAAAAATTTGTTCTTTAATTTTGGTCAAAGGTAGGTACTGTATTTAATTTTTAATAAAATCAGCAATAGCAGACCGTTTTTCATGATTTATTGTTTATTTTATTCTCAACATTTTAGTCCTTAATTTAAATGTTTAACATGTAAAATTTTCATTCTGAAAAATTATTTATGAATTTAAAAAAAAAAAACATATTGTTCTAATTTGGAGCCAACAAATTTTTTTTTCGCAATTAAGTTACGAATAACTCCGAAACTGTTGAAAGTAAAAAAAAAAAATTTAAGTTGATTTAAAGCATATTTTGTTTCTAAACACTTGGTGGTAATTGCGTCAAAATCGGTCAAGTCGTTTTCGAGACCAGTGTAATTAATAAACTGCCGTTACATATTGCCATTTATACTTTTTCACATACCTAGCAAATATGAGTGACGATCAAAATAAACGGTTTCTTTAAGATTTAAAATCCTTTGATCGAGTTTTAGGGACCAGCATATGCTAGGTGACTATTGTTGGTGTGAAGAAAATCAAATAAAAAAATGTGTATATAAAAGGACTAAAACACTTCGTTTTCAGTTTTTTGTTCATAAACTAATGCTATTCCTACTTTTTTCATTTTTATAAATATCTCAAAAGCTTGACGTCCTAGATTTTATTCACTATTTTTCCCAAAGTTAGACATCCCAAATTAATATTCCTATGCATGTTTCAAGCTGTGAATAAAAATTTTGTAAAGTAGTGTTATTAGAGAACGGAGATTATCAAGATGAGTGGTCAAAGAAATTTTGACATTTAATTGTTGTTCTCTATTTTATTTTGGAAAATTATTTGGAATACAAAAAGTGGTCGGCTTGTGTATTATTCAATTTTATTTAACGTGCAATTAAACATTTTAAGAATGACAAGTTCTCTTTAAAATTGTGTATTATATTTTCAAGCAAAAAACAGCATGCATAAAAAGTTTTATAATAAATTAAGTTTATAAAAAACGATTTTTGTTTACTTTTCGCCCTTGAAATTGGGTGAATTGTTATTAAAATATACATTTAAAATACATATATACAATACATATATACATATATACATATTCATGTAGTAAAACTATTAAATCGCAGTGGTGCGCAGAAAATTATAAAACAATGTAATCCATAGCATGTGCTCAACCTCCTCTATTATAAAGTTATAGAAAAAAATCCTTGTACACCCATATTATGCTGATAACCACCCATTTTTTTAAGTGCGTTTCGAAGAAGTCAAGTGATCATATGTGTATGCATATACATACATACAAGTAAATATATGTATGTTTATGTGCATATGTATAAACATTTATACACTTTTTTAACTCCATAACTGACATTAAGATAGACGACTTTAGGTGCTTCCCTTTCACTGTTTTCAAATAAATCTTAAATGTTAAAAACTCGTTTTTTCTTAAGCATAAAGTACGTTTTTTGTACAATATTTGCGTTATTTACTATTTTTTTATTAGTTTCTCTTCTATTTTGGAATATGTACGAATGTGTATAAGTATGTATATATGGATGAAGATTTCCATTATATACAAACACAAGGGTTTACTATGAATGCGAAGGTCTCTTTTGTGGCAATAATAATAATATTTGTCTTTTTAATGCATTGTTTGCTCCTTTCGAAGCTTGGGATACACATATGTATTACAGACCGGCCTAGAGTCGCTCTTTTTTTTATTAAATAAAGAATCCAAACAAACCCTGACAATGGTAAAGCACTGACGACTGAGGATGAAGTTTCTTTGGTGTCATACATGACATTTTAAAGTAATTGTTCAAATTGTTGTGGATGACAAAAGTCGATTTTGTCATACAGGTGTCCGTTTATTAGTGAGTCCTTACACACAATATAATCAAAAATTATTAGCTCAGTTCACAATCTTTGGCAAATGGTCGGGCATCATGGCATTTGCAAATGATTGGGTATTTTTTTAACACACAATAGCAAAATACACAAAAATACCCTTGCCACGGTTTGGAAAATATCCCACCCTCAAAACCGTAATTTATATTTAACCAGCACATTGCCATACTTAAGTATGCAAATGAACAGCAGATCATAAAAATAAAAACTTTGAAAAATCAAGTCGAAAAAATGGTTACGTACAGCATAAAAAAACGTATTAAAAGAAAAAAACCCAATAAAAAATGGACAGACTGAATTGTTTAATGAATAAAGAGAAGTAATTTTTTTGATAATTAGCTGTGTGTTTACAATTAACGGCAAATATTTACAATGGTATAAATTTACCATCTAAATTCCCAAGATTTTGAACTGAACTATTGTGCTTTATTTGTTAACGGAAAGGTGTAGCAGACAAAATCTTGCGTCAATCAGCATGTAGTGGATTCAGCATGAAGTCGACTCATAACACACAATGTCGCTAAATTTCAGCTTTCTGTAGTATACGCTGTGATTCCTGTCATAGGCCAAAACTAAAAAATCACAATCATTTTTTTTAATCAAATATTGTATCACTATTTCCAACCTTATAAAAGTATTAGTTTTTATTGCATTTCCATTGTTCCCGTTAAGAATAGCCTCAAAAGAGACAGCCTATCATTAACTGCTACTTGCAGTCTGAAAATGTCGCAAATAAAGTACAATATAAACAAGTTTAAAACCCTGGAAAAATTATTCTTGAAGAGGGAGGTGCTTACTTTATTTTAAAATAATTTTATCGTCCTTAGCTTGTAGAATATTTATTGAAAAAATTGAAATTTCCCCGTGCCTTCTTTATTTTGTACTCATATATATTTTAACTTCAGTAAGAGTTTAAGTGGCGTTCCACACTAATTCCTCCAATCGGACTTTTTTATAATTATTAATTGCTGCTTTGAGATTCTATACTGATAATTTCAGCTGCAACTTGATGACACTCTTGGTGTTATCTTTTACAGATAAAAGCGCTTTCTTTGGTTTTCAGATAAATTTCTAATTAATATTATGAGACAAAATAAAACAACGTAGAAATACGTGGAAAGTGATATAATGTTTCTGATAGGCACCATGGAGTTCAATAAGAATTAGTTTTAAAAATTTTTGAAGCGGACAAAATCTTGAATTAAGGGTAAAATCGGTTTTTTGCACCTTAATGCACTTACATGCTAATAACTTATTTGAACATGAAGCTATTTTAGGTTTCTCATTAAATTAAAAAAAATCTAACAGACTTTTAGAACGATATATATATATATATATATATATATATATATATATATATATATATATATATATATATATATATATATATACTGTATTTAGGTTATCTTGATTGATCTGTTTCTATTTAAAGAAAAAACATAATTTTTCAATAAAAAAAAGTATGTTTAGTTATGATTATATCTTTTGACAATTGGCGGGGTCATTTGGATTTTTAATAAGCAAGTCATGAAAATATCGTGCGATTATTAGTGGATCCTAGGGATCCTTATATATTCGGACAACGAAAATACACAAGCAAGCAAGAATTAATTTTATTGTCATCTGTAGTTGATTTTTTTTACTTTTAAAATTTTCAAATTTATATCAAGCAAGTTGCGGAAATCATTTTCTCACATTTTAACTCGCAAAGTGAAAAAGTCGGCGTTGGAAGAATATATTTAAGTATCAACCACACCCATTTTAATAATAGCTAATTTCCACAATTGTTTAATGCAGTGAACAATGTTTGGTGTTCAGACATAGAGCAATTAACGTTACTCAATTAGCCATTGGCAGCTGAAAATGCTAAGGTTCTTAAATTTCTGAATTTAGAATTAATAAAAGAGTTATTAATTAAGACTCGAATTCAATATCCATTTACATTTTTAATTTTGATAATATTATATTTCACATGAAATTGTACCGTATGCGAAATCTGTATACATACAACACTAACACACATCAGCTAATGTAAAGAAATGTGTTTTACAAGAGAAATAGGGTAAAATAAGTTGCGATTACACGAAGGTTTTGGTAGAATCAATGAGAATCTGTCTTCAAGCTGTCCTGGATCAAAAAGGCTACCCCACTAAATACTAGATGGAATTATTAATAGGTAGAATAAATACCACATATGATTTACCAACACTGAAATATAATGCATCATTTAAGCAGTGTGCCGAAAAACTTGAGTTATTTTATTATTTTGTGATATTTTTTTACATATTGATTATTTTCTGTTAATTTTTTGATTACTAAAATCAATTATTTATATTTATATTTATTATTTGTTTTTATTATCAATTTATTTATTTTATATTACTAGTTTTTGCAAATCTTAATTTTAAATCCGACTACAAAGATTTTTATTTGTTATCGTCCGAAGTTTGTTCAAACGCAAATAAAAAATTATGTAAAAATTTTACTCTGACTTAAAATTTGACGTGGATCCGTATTTGCCGACTTTCGGTGTTCATTGGCAACTCTGTTATCAATATCATATTGTTACACAGTTTTGAGATAAAAAACAAAATTTATAAACTTTGCTAAATTTATTCGTGCAAATATCTGTACAAACACTCTTTAACTTAGGCTATGATTCTTCGTCTTTATCCCTTTTAACAATTTTAAAACTTATGGATAGAATCCAAAAATGTAGAAAAGCATTAAATGAGTCTGCTGACAATGTTATTGTTTTCTCGGTGTTGCTATTTTTGTAGCAAATGTAAGCATAAAAAATGTTGAGTAAAATAAAAACATAAAAAAAAACTAAAAAAATAATACCATTTTTAATACCAACAAATGAAAAACAATCATACTGTGAAAATATGGAGATTTAATCCACAAGCACACATTCAAAGTCTTATGCGTTTTTAACTAAATGCTTTTTATTTTATTTTTTTTCCAAGAAGCCTTTAAGTTTCATTCACATTTTGATGACTTTTGGATAAATTTCATAAATATGTACGTATGTATGTATGAACGCTCACATATATCATATCCAAAATCAGTTTTATTAGGGTGGTTTCAATTATAGTTTGGATTATGTATGTAAGTGTATGTTTCGTAACAATATAAGTTAGACAAGACAAGAAAACTTTGGTTTGATTTGGTCATTTTTAATTCTAATAAAAGTCAATAAAAACAAACACTATATATAATATAGTAACAACAAGCCAGTTTTTTCTCAACCGAGGCGACTTGTGAAAGGTGAAGGCTTAAGGCTGCAAAATATGATAATTTCAGTTTTTAATGCAAAAGGGTATTTGCCGACCATCGAACAATCAGTGGACTAGCCAACTACACTTAGTAAGAAAGGCAAATAACGAGTGGAGGCCATGTGGCGACTATCAGGCCCTCAACTCAATTACGATTCCAGACATGTACCCGATTCTACATCTTCACGATGTAACTAGTATCCTACACGGCAAAAAGGTATTTTCTGTGATTTACTTGCGACGCGATTACCACCAAATACCCATTGAACCAGCTGATATTCCCAAAACAGCAATTACAACACCAATTGTCCTGCACAAATTTATCTATATGAAATCGATTAACACCGATAAATGTAGACTCGGACGAACTGGGCTCGGGTTCTTAGGCCATACAATAGCAAGTGAAAGGTTGCGTCCACTCAAAAGTATGGTCGAGCGTTATTAAATTTTGAGAAACATACCATGTCATGACCTTTGAAAATTTTTAGGTATGCTAAAGTTTTTTCGACCTTTCTTGATAAAATTTAATAATCGGAAATAAAAGAGCGATAAAACGACAATAGCTTGGACAAAACAAGTTTCAGACGCATTTAATGCCTGGAAAACGATTTAGCTTTTACGATTTAGATTTTACTCCAAATTGACTGATGCTCAATGAAAGTATAGCGGATATGATCACTAATTAACGGCAGTATATCAAGGCGTGCCGCATTTTAGATCGACGCACATTTACGATTTACATGGACCACAAACCATTGGAGTTTGTATTTCACCAAAAAAGTGAAAAAGCTCCGCCAAGAAGAATACGACAGCTAGCCAATACTCCACCGATATCCGTCATATTAAAGGTACTGATTATATTACAGCTGATTGGCCCTCCCGCATAAATGTTATTACGACGCATTTAACTTATTTGAATGCAATGACAATGGCGTAAGAAAACGATTATGAATTAAAATCTTTGTTGGAGTCAGGTAAGGACCCACCACTTAAGCTTACTCTTTTGCCTGTTCAAGATTCTATAAATTTTTAATATTGCAATATAATTACTCGCATATAAGACCATGTGCCCGTAGAACACAGAACAGCCATATTGCAACAATTGCATAATTTAGCTCAGCCTAGCATTAGAGCCAGTAGAAAACTTGTAGTGGAGCGTACCAAGAGATAAAAATTAGTTAGACGTCAGTTCCTTTGACCAATTACAACATGACCAACAAGCGTTTTCAACATATAAATACTAACTTAATTAGACACTCTCAACAGCGGCTGTGAACCGCTATTACCTTACATGTGTAGAATGTATTTATAGGTGGCCAAATTTAATCCCCATAGTAGATATTTCGGCCCAGCTTTATTAACTGGACTTCGTACTACCGTAAAATTAGATATCCAACGGAGTTACAGTATGGTATTATTGGATTTTATATTTAAAAAAAAACCCAGGCATGTTCTTTTATATAAAAGTTTTTGTTGTTTCTTTACAACAACAATTTTAAAAATTTACAAATTGATTCGGTCCCTTTTCTTAGCTCAAGAATTATAATGAATTAACAAATTTTATCAAAACAAAAAATTATCAAATCACTGGCTTACATCTTTCCCCCAGCGTTTTTTGAGGCGATCCACTTTGAAGCCGATCTTATATTTCTTCAAAAGAAGTGATTAAGTGACATACTATTGTAATAGATATTGCATCCATCGAATGCCAATAGACAGAAGGAGCTATGTTTGGAGAAATTGATCGTTTCTAAAAATTGCTTACAACTTTGCCACGAGGGACCGCGCGTTGTCATATAAAAGTCTGTCTGTCTGTCTGTCTTTCTTTATATTCTGGCCGTTTTTCATATAATGCGCGGTTCAACCGAAGTAATTACAATATGCTCCGAATACCGTGTGTTAGCAGCTCATAAAACACAATTCCGCCATGATCCCACTAAGACTGCAAAATTGTATTATAAATATTAAAACAACGTAATTATACTAACAAACAAAAAATATTGTAAATTAAACGAAATTTGGAAGCAGTTATAAAACCCAAAAAAACTCAACAAAACCCGGTGGGCTGGGTTAAAAAAAAAAAAAAAATGCCGGGTTATTGCCAACCCTAAAGTGTGTCATGTCGAGTTTTATAATAATTACGCCATGTAATGAGTGATCTACAAGCTCCTATCCCATCATGTGATTCTAACAAAAAATGTCGATCTAGATTTAAATACAGGCAGCTTTGTTTTTGTACGTGTAGATGGAGTTCGCAAGCGTCTAGAACTGGCATAGTCAAAAACGTTATGAAAAGTACTTCGTAATAAAAAGAGGCAAAACAAACGACCAAGTATAATCGGCGAAAATATACTGTTACGTTTTTACCTTTTTAAAAACGTGCTTTTATGTGTTCGTAGATTGTAGTTAAAATAAAATAAATGTTGTTTGGTTTTAATTAAAAAAAGAATCTTTTATTCAACACAGTTTTGTGTACCACTGCTTGTAATCTTTTTACAAGCAATAACAATTTTTATTTTTAATTACTCTATCTGTTTACAACTTTGTAAATAACAACAATTACTCGACAGATCTTCCTTTCTAAAGATCTTCCAACCCGAACGTAGCTATAACTTAGCTTCGATCACAACCTTTTCAACCAGAGGTTATCCACACTTAACTCTCTTTACTGAGTTAGCTCCAACTAAACTGGTTTTCTACTTCAGGATTCACTTCACGAGTTTACTCCTTATAAACTATCTTCACACAAACTGCACTCGCTGAGTTTACTTTACTTAAATGCGCACGCTGTTCGCATCGATGAGCTTTTGATATGGCTGAGTAAACAATACATCGAAAGCTCTCGATATTTCAGATAGATTGTATTTCTTTCTTTTACTTTCTTTTTAGTTCTTTTGTAGCCATGCGTGTGTAAACATTTACCTCTTTTAGCTTTTAGTATTTGTTGTTGCTTGTTTATTGTCTGTTACTTGTTTTCTTTGCTGTTAGTTTGTTGTTGCTGTGTTATTTTTATTTACTTTATCTCTGCTAATAATGCTTGTTGTTTTCGATTCTGGCTATTTGTAAAGATCATGTATAGTTGTTCTGGCAGCTTTTGTTTATTTATTTTAGCGAAGTAATAAACGCAGAGGTTGCCAATATTATGTTCGTAACAATACCATGTTCTAGCGATCATCAGGAGATTCCGAGTAAGTAGTCGACACAGTCAAATCTGAGACAGACGTCAAACATTGAGAAGTTCAGTCTATTTGGTAGACGAGTAATATTCTCGAATCGTTACGGATATATGGTTAATATGGTACACTAGCCATGGTGTATTGTGGCTGTTCTATATATAATATTAATTCTAAATTTCAAATGTGTTCAATTATCGATCAATTTCTCCTACACCTATATATACATATGTTTTGTAACTGTATAAGTTAGCCATACAACTATGTAAAAACTTGAGTTTGTATGAGTGCTAGAATAACATTTGTTCTAGAAAATTAATTTATAGTACTGTTCCGAAAATGAAAATGCTGAAGACAAAATTCACCACATCAGGGACTTATTATGAGAGTTTAGCTTTACCATCTGCATGCCTAATAGTGTTGCCAGTTTGATGCCTTTTTGTGTATTATAATTTTACACCATTTGAATTAACGTATATAAATCCGAGATTTGAGTCTGTATTAAAACATTCGAAAATAATAATAAAATGCTATCAAAAATGGCAGATTGCGGTTGTGAGTTAGTTATTATTTGGCTGTCAATAAGTAAAGTCGCGTTGAGGCGTAGATAAAAAGTGTTGTATAAGCGTATTCCAATTTGCTTTATTAAGACAAAGTGTATAAAAGTTATAGCGCAGTCAATAAAAACTGTAAAACAATAACAATAGTGGTAATTTACGAGTTTTGATTTTAAAATACTGATTTTTAAATCATTATATAAAATGTTAAGCGGTTACTTAAAATAAGATAGTAGCGTATGATCACTACAAAAAAGTGGAAAAATAGAGAAAAAAAAAAAAAGTTCAGTTAAAAAAATTTTTATTGACATAATGCATGCATTCATTAAACTACGAGAGGTACTCTTTATATTTCGGGAATAACAAATAATAACAAATGTTTTTAAATTAGCTTAACCCATCCGGCGTTGCCCGATAATCTATATATATGTAATGCAATACCCGCTTATCCAATCTCTTCCGCTTTTATGCTGATGTGGATAAATAACAAAGCTTTTACTGTTACCATTCTCAACACATGCAAGAATTTAGTTATTGACATTAGTGTTGGCAGTTTCCGAAATATAAATAGTACCCATAGTATAAAACTTATATTTGTTGTCCAAAATTTTATGACAAGATGGAAAAAATAATAAAAAATATTCATTTTTTTAATTATAAAGGCAGTTGCAGTGGTATTTTATTATTTTTAAGAAGCAGTGGTTGCAGAAAGATTCAGTCAACAAAAAAGTAACTTGTACAGTAAGGGTTCCGATTTTCAAATCCAAATATTTCTGTAACCGTTAAAGACATACAGCCCAATTCTGAAAATTCACTGGGAATAAATTTCTTTCAGTTATTAAGTCCTCCTATTCAGGAATTTCAGAAAAGGGTATTTCGAATTTTCAAGTAGTGTTGCCGTTTTAGTTATTTTTAACCAAAATTGGTTATTTCTTCCTTTGGTGTGTACTTTTTCCCATTTTGGTTACTTTTATCTTGAAGTAAAAAATACAAATAATGATTTCTTTTAACCTTTATTACCGAGGATCTTATACTCTGATCTCTGAACATTTGGTCAGTAATGATCTGATGCCGCTAAAGTTTTTTATCTTGAGCAACTTTTTGTGTTTGAAAATAATCTTCAGTAATGCCTTCAATTTATCATCTCCGAACATTTTTCTCATACCTGAGAGGTCTTCCTTTTTCATGTCAAAATCTTTAATTCTGAACTGCATAAATAATCTCTCGCACGTTGAGATGGGTGGAACATATTTAAGATAAGCTTTTGCAAGCAATCAAATCAATAAAACTTCGTTGTTTATACTATTTCGTTCAGTGGCTAAGTGGGAATTAAAAACAGACATATTTCACTTCAACGCTGTTTGGTTCGGGTATTTAGCGATTCATTAAGATATCTGTTAGTAAAGGCTATTGAGCTAAAATCATACATAAATAAATTATAAAACTTCATCATAACTAAACATATGAGAAAACGATATCTTATAAGTTTTTTACATTTGTTTTAATTCGCTGTAATCTATTTTGAGTTTTTTGGTTGTTAAGTTCTTTTTGTATTTCAGGTGAAGATTTAAGCAAACATGTGATTTTTACAAAGATTCAAGGAATTTTGGGTGCATAAAGCTATTTTTTTATAAGAATAAATTCAATTACTTTCATTTTTAGGCTAACTCCCTTGTAATATTCAAAGGAACTTATTCGCAAAATTTTTCATCACATTCTCTCTTTCATAATACCTACTTTCTTCCCTGGGGAATATTTTTCAATTTCGAAGTTAAAAAGGGAAAAATTTCCGAGAAAATTTCTCTTAGAATAGGGGAACAGGGAATATGGAAAAAATTCCCAAGCAATTCTTTTTGAGAATTGGGCTGATTACGACGTTAAGCAACTTGAAGGTAAACTAATTAGTTTTCTATGAAATTTTTTATTTAATTTAACATGTTCATACGTTCATACATTAATTAAGTCAACTAATTTTTAAATTGCGCTATTGTGTTTAGTGTTCACCTATAGCGCAATTAACGTTACACAGCTGAAAATGCTAAGACACATATTGTTCATATAAACTTCAATTTGTGAATTTAGAATATGGAACTTCGAATTGATAAGACTTTAGCGTTAAAAGGTATATAAAATTTAATGAAAAATTTTAAATTCAATATACAACAATTTTTGCTTACTTTTTCATTTTGATATTTTATTTCTTCTGGCATTGTACAGTAGGAGAAGCCGATATTCATGCAACCTTAAAAAAAATTATTTACTTGAATTTTAATATTTTTATACAAAACAAATTGCTTTAAGTGCCTTTTTTTGTTTGTTTTATGTAATAAAACCTGCTTATTTAAACTCACATAAAAAATATTATTTCTAAATATGTTATTAAAAACTAATGATTTTTATAAATCCTGTTCGAAAATATGTATGAACATATATATTTTTCTTACTGTATATAGTTGTCACTCCTCACTGAACATACTTCAAATAGAGCTGCCACTCCTCATTCTACATTCTTCACACAAGGTTGTATTTTGATTTTATTCAATGAATTGTACAATTAAGTACTAATTGAGCAATTTATAAAATGTGGTTTTGTAGGGTAAATTGAGCTCAAGTAAGATGTTAATGCGTAAAATCTCTCAATTGGCAATTGAAGCTTATGTGTGAACATGATATAACTAAAAATGACATCAGTTTTCATGGCAAAAAAGTACACTTTTTCTTTCAAAGTAATTTTTTAAGTGGATACTAGTTTGAAATTGAGCTTTGATTTTGGTCGCCTTTAGTGTTCATTACAACTTCCAATCTTCTTCTTATAAAATAAACTCGATCCTTGTTAATATTGAGTGATATATTTGCTCATATATCCAGGAGGACAGTTTTAAGTTAATTTTTGCTCCTAACTTAACAGACACAGCATAATCGAGCAAACACGAAGAATGATGAGTGCCATCAGAAAAGCCTTTGAGGAAAAAAATACTTCTTCACTCTATTTGTCGACGTTCCACAGACATGCGATTAAGTATGGCATAAAGGCTTGATATTTAAACTGAGACAAAATTTGCCCCAAAATTTTCGCAACTAATTACGACAATATTTAAATTAACTCAAACTTAAGGTTAAAGAAACAATTAAGTAAATTCAGACTTTTGAGGCCGGAAAACTCCAAGGAAGTATCTCACCTAAACCTCAACATTCGCCTACGATACAGCTATCTTAAGCATTCATGAAGACTCAAAGGTACTCGCAAGATCATATACTTTATCATAAATAAGGCTTGTTTGAAGCATTAGAGAATAAAGGTTAAAGAACAAAATTGTAATCACGTAACATTCATGCCAACCAAATTATCCTCCAGAGTTTTGAGGTTAAATATCCATACAAATAATCAGTTCACGCAAATGAAATTGAAGCCGCTACAAATAAATTATCCTATTAACAGAAATTCAATCTTTTGTTGTCATATTACCCCACATGAAAATAAAAATCTACTGGGTAAAATTGATGGAATTAAAATTATATCATTCCCATTTAATCTTTATTTTAATGCTAGTTTGAGACTTGAACATTTTTCCTCACGATTGTATGCGGATATACTAATGGTAAAATGTAGCAATATCCTAGAGATCAAATTGTCTACTGCCAATTCTTTTAGGAATATATATTAAAAAAAATACTTAAAAACGTTTAAAATTTATTCTTAAATAAAATATATTATTTTTGACAACCAGTTGGGCTTCTGAAGTAAACACGAAACACCAGGACAAATGATTTGTGTACAATTTAAAATGCATTTTTAAGCTTTTTTACCTGTTTTTCTTATCTTATTAAAAAACAGATGGTTTAACGTTAAAGTTCCAACATTCGGCTCATAAAAGAAAGTGTACTTGGCCTAGCATTATACACTCTTTTCACAAAGATTATGCAACGAGACGGTATTTTTGTACTATTACCACTTATCCTCAGAAGCTTGTTGTAACAACACAAGAGTCTTTACCATCGGCATATGAAAGGAACATTATAGTAAATACTCAAATATCAAACCAAATCCCATCTTGGCTCATACGAGTATAACGTCTAACATAACACAACTACATAGTGCCATATATGTATTAGGGAGATTGAACGGTTATTATTCCAACGGTTATTATTCGAACGGTTTTAATCCGTTTTTTTGGGTCTTGTCGAATACGGTTTTTTTAAATTGTCCATTTTTCGAATACCGAATAAATCGGTTATCTTAACACGAATAACCGGTTAGTTAAAACATGTATAATTTTTATATGTTTTTATATTTTTTAGTGCAAATATACTCTTCGTTTAAGTATTTTTCTAAATTTAATACTATTTTTATATTGTAAGTGACAACCTTGAACGTCGCACAAATAACGTGAAAACCATGGTAGATCAAAAAAGATATGCACAGTCATTTTCTGAAAATAAATATTAAATTTTTTTTATATGGAGAATGATGATCAACTATACTCATTGAAAGGCCAGCTCCGAACGGCAGAAAAAAGTTGTAAACTTACTTTTCTCTCAAAGTTCTTCTTTTTTAATAGGACCTGGATCAAAATTTAGCACCATAACAGCCATAACAGCTTTAAATCTTTTTCTCATAGAATAACCTAGATTCTTGGTAATATTGAGTGGTATAGTTGTCCATAGGCAGGTGATTTGCAATAAATGTGACAATACTCTTTTACATTATATACAAGTCATTATTTTATTATTAGGGAAGAAGGCTTCGAGTTATTTTCCCTAAACAAGCAGTAATCGCCACTTAAATTTGACTCTGATGGGTATTGTACAAACCTATCCTCTAGAGCATGAATGAAGGCAGTTTCATCATGGTATAGCATTGCATATCGAAGGCGGGGATTGAAATTTTTTTATTGAAACAACTACGGGTCCTTTCACATATTCGAATCTAATCAAAGATGATTCAAGACAATCTGTGAAAAAAATTAGTCTTTTCAGAGGCTGATATTTCCAACAAAGTAAAAGCACAAAAAATGCAGAAAGCATTCAAGAAGAGTGTTTATTATATGACGTTCCTCAACAGCTCCATTTTAATTATTATTAAATTAAACCACCGAGTACAAAAAACCTCAATTTAAAGCAGGGTTTAAAGACTGTTCTTGTTAAAGAATGGCAAAATTATTCCAGTAAAACTACAACAACAAAATTATATTTTAAGTGAAAATCTCATTTAATGAATATATATGGCAACATAAAATACATATGAATTAACAATAAAAAATTAATTACCAAATTTTGCATAGTATGTATATTTTATGTGTTATTTTTCTTTACATTTAAAGAGTATGTTACATATATAAAAGTTTGTTTTATATTTATATTTATCGATTTACATTATATCGTTATTAAGAGTCAAAACCTTACAGATCTGAATAAAATCCTGTTTTCGGGGGTTACTTTTCTGTGCGACTGTATGTAGACAGTCCTATGAAAGTGACTCAAAGCTAACGAGAGACTGTCTGAGTAAATTGAGCCGACTGAAAAGGATAATAAGGTATTTGCTGGGAACCGCCTTATATTGGTATTCGGGGAAATGAAAAGAGCTTACGCACCACTGGAAGGGCTGGAATACCTTTGTGGAGCAAAACAAGGAGTCTAAGGGAGTCTGCTTAGCTGAAAATTAGGAAACCGAGTGGCACATACTCTCCTCATAAAAAATGGCATGCCGTAATTTTACTAGACAGATGGGTATTGCAGACTCAACGAACATTTGAAAAGAACAAAAGAACGATATCCTGAATTTCGGCGGGCATTAAAGTTGAAAAATATATTATAGGGAAATTCTATTTTAGTCAAAGCAGTACAATAGACCAAAGGATCGCAGTATTTCAATGACTCTAATTAATAACAATGACAATATTGAAAACATTTTAACAACTGTATGTTGCAACAAATGGGCGATTTTTTATAATTTATTATAGAATTATTTTATATTTCAAAGTATAATTATAATAATAAAAAACCAATTTATGTTTGATTTTTCATCTTTTTAAAGTTACTATACATATTAAAATATATAGGTTATCAGCGATTTTATAAGTTTGAAGCGATATAGTAAAGAACAGAATTTTTAATTTTGTAAAAATATACTTACAGTAGTCATAAAATTTATAAATTTTTTAAATAAAAAATTCAGACTCATTAATATGAAGATTTTAATGCCAGTACGTATTACCATTTTCGAGTATGTTGACTAAGCAATTCCCCAATGCCATTGATTTTGCAACTACTCAGTAGCTTAGAAATATAAATATGTACTGAGATTTGTGTAATAAGCGGCAACTTGTTATTTGAAATAAAAACCATGATTTAATTTTGTATGTTAAAAAATTAAATTTTTTTTTGCTAAGTAAGCAAATCTGGCAAAAAAATAAATAAATTTACAATATATTTTATTAATCAATATAACTTCACATGATTATGATTATGATTTTAAACACCCTAGATAATATGTTTAATAACTCCTATGAAAAACAGTTACACTGGCTTTTAATAATTCCACAAATTAACCAAATTTGCGGAAACCTAATCAATCCTAATAAATCGCAACAGTTTTGTCGGCGTTGGCTAATAAATATTAAAGGTTTGAAGAAACTTAAATACAGCTGTAGTATTTAAAATTTTATATACATATGTAACATACGTATATATGTACTTATGAACAGTCATTTATCTTTTTAAACATCGATTAAATTTTATTATACTGCACCACCCTAATGATAAGTCATTTTTTAATAAAAAGTATTTTTTTTTTCATAAACTCACGGTAGAAAAATATCTCATAAACAATGATTTAAATGATGTCAAACGCTTTGTTATTTGCGCGAAGACTTTGGCAATAAAGCCAACATTAAGTGTACCTACTTTTATGCCTTTTAAAAAGCCATGGGGAATAATGAATCATTTTTGATTGTGACTCACATAAAGTTAACTGCTACCAATACTAGATGACACTGTTTTGGAATTCTGGAATGAGTATTTTTAGAGCCTAGACTAACATGCAGGCGAAACTTCTACACAAGAATGACCTGGCTGCTTAGTGACATTTAATTCTAAAAAAATAATGGGAAATAAATTAATTTATGAATATTGTCTTTATTAAAAACATACTTATCACACCCAAAAATCGACCCTAAAGAAAATACAGAGCGGTTAAATCTACACCTCATATTATTTTATAGACTATACTGTGCGTCACTTCTCACGGTAATTATATTAAAGCAATTCGATGTTGGGAAGATTGGCACCGAGAGTAGTATACCAAAAAAAAGAAATAATCATAAAACTTCCGAAACAATTCTGAATACTATTTACATCAATATAAATAAGTAATAGGCCAACACATTTCTTTGTATCCTTTTTAAACCCGTTCTACTCCACTGATTTTGGAAAAATATATATGGGTTTAAAGCTTTTGCTGTATAGACGTGTACAATATCAATTCTACTTAAATCGGTTTAGTACGAATATAAAATTCTTACTTACATTTTTTTTAGCTATTCGTACCATATAAAACAAAAGAAAATATGTATGTACATGTGTATGTTATGAGCCGGTTATTTTGAAAGTGGGACAAGTCCAGTTTTTCTTGTTCTGAGATATTTAAAGGTTTGCATTTCATTAAATTGAAAAATATTGGCAAGCGTTAATAGATATATTTTTAATATTTTTTGTGGCTCTAGAGATTGTAATTTTATAATCTAATAGTGCTTGCCTTGTTGATTAAAAGAAAAAGCGCTTTTTTTTACAAATAACTAGACTTACCTCACTTTCAAAATTAATAAAAAGTTTGTATTGTTCATCAGTGGTGACATAGTGTAGTGCTTAGAGCGTACGCATAACACCACAAGCGAGCCAGGTTCTCTAGCCTCAACAGAGGACGTGTCGAAAATAATTTAATTATAGTTTCATTTTGAGTGTTTAATCTATTAGCTTTCAACTTTCCCTCCAGACAACTCCATCTAAAAAATAAAGAAGAAGCACCCCTGACCTTCTAGATTTCCTCTGGCGATAATGACAAACATCAGACGAATGGTCAGGAAAAAACGCCACCTACTGGTAAAAAAAATTACAATGCTAAAATAAAGATCTGCTCCAGTTAGCAAGGATATTCACCACCGCTACTCAATCGATATGGAGGGGGTTACAGTGGACTAATCATCTACTTAGCTTGAAAAATCAACTTGATTAATGAAACTGAAACCGACGGAGAAAAAAAAATTGTTCATTTAATTTTCATAGCATTTTTTTTAGCAGCCCTTTATATAAAAAAAATATATATTACACAATGTGAAAAAAAAGAACTAAGTTGAAATACCCAGAAAGTGATCATAATTTCTGATAGGCGCTATCGAGTACAAGAAGAATCTTTTATTGCAATTTCTGAAACACTTCCAAAATTTTGAGTTACCGGTAAAAAACCGGTTTTCTGTATCTTCATGCATTTAATTTAATTTAACAATTTAGCTAAATATCCTATTTTAAGTTTCCGAGCTGATGTGGAAAGAAAAGAAACAGATTTTGACCATTATATTTCCGAATTTACTTGGTTTTATTACCACAGATAAATCAATAATTTTAAATTCAGTATTTCGATCTAACGAAGTTTTGTAAAACATTTCGTATGGTGCATCTCTCATATTTCTGATCCAGCATATATTAAACCAACTAACAGCTTCTCTTTTGGTATTTTTCTTTCTTTTTATACCCGCTGTCTCCATAGGTTGAGTTTCATTTCATGGATTAAAAATGTATTATGTTTTCGACAATTTCAAATTACTTTACGGTATGTTATCCTAGGCAATATACATAGTATAAGAAACTTGTGTTGAGAATAGCCATTACTACCACTCCAAAATGGCGATCGTTTGGTAATAATGAATGTGCTGTAAATAAAAATTTCTGGTCAATAACATTTATATAACTATAGCTGAACTGAACACTTTTCATCCTTTAAAATTCCTTTATCAGCTCTATGCTTCTATTTTGACCAGTGCACTTGTCACAAACATGCAAGGTATTATTCGGGATGCTATAGTTTCATCCGAAACATCGTACTATCTTCAGACGTGATCTCAAACGGACAATTCCTTCACCATACAGTACCGGATATAATTTTACCCATAACACATTCGATCGAATAATAATTGCAATATAAAATGGACTTGCAACACTTTCAAAATAAACGTCTTGTGTGTGTATTTTTTCATTTGTAATATAAGCAAGAAAGATTTTTTTTTTAGATTTTTTAAAAGAGAAATTTTTGGAAAAAATTATTATTGTATATTTTTAGGCTTATATAAAAAAATATAGAATGTAATATGTATTATGAATTTGGGGATTAATTTTAAAACACTAAATTATATCCATACATAATTAAAATAAATGTTAGATGCTATAATGCAGCTGATTGCGTCAGCCGCTGAGTACACTGCTATATATTATTTTGTTTATTTATAGTTAAACAGCATTGTTCGAAACCTGAGCAACTATTCCTGATGATTACTTTAGCTTTATTACTTAGTCCTTATTAATTTTATAAAATTTTATAATATATTTTGCAATAGCTTATACAAACTGTGACGAATTCGAAATCAGTTTTATTTAGCGAGGCGTCTAAATTTAACTTGTGAAATACAATCGAGCAAACTCACAGATTAATTAATGTATTAAAACATGTTCTGCGCTTATTATAGACGTATCTTAAGGGTTTGACAAGGTGTGGCATGAAAGCCTAATATACAAAAGCAAAATTAGCCTGAAAACCATTATAGACTATTAAAAAGTAACTTAACTGGTCGTAAGTTTATTCTTAAAGAGAGAAACTTTCTAAGATCATTAGAGCCCAATTTATACTTGCTGTATTCTCCATATATGCCAACAAGCATCCGAGCCCACACATCGACTTTTACTGACGACACAGCTTTTCTGAATATTCACGAAAGATAGCATCAGATAGCATCACTGTATTTACAGGACCATATATTTAGTTTAGAGAAGTGGTTACAGAAATGGAGTATAAAGGTGAATGAAAAACAATGCACCTACGTTACGTTCACTCTACGCAGAGACTGACACCCTCCTATTCGCATAAATAACCAAGTAGCCAAATAACCAATAAAGCCAACTTTTCGAGTCAAATACTTAGGAATACATCTTGATAGGCGCCTTACCTTGAAAAGCCATATAGAATCAAAACTAACTTAAATGAAGCCGAAAGCAGCCCAACTGAACTGGCTAATACGTCGAAACTCTACATTCAGCTTATATTGGAAACTTCAACTGTACTGTATAAATCAATCCTCAAGCCAATATGTTGCTATGGAATTCAGCCCCGACTTCAAACATAGAAAAAGTTTAAAGGCGCCAAAACAAGATTCCAATAATGATCATAGCCGCACCCTGGTATATTAAAAACAACAACATTCAAAATGATCTAAAAGTGCTATTTGTTAAAGAAGCTTGAAATGCATCTCTTCCTTCGATTAAGAAGGAAGAATATTATTTCTCTAAGCTGAACATCAGATAGTTGACCCAATTGACACCAACAACCGTATAAGATATAATTTTTATGTCTACCACTGGCTGGACTTACAAAGTATATTTAGATGGACTTACAAAGTATATTTTAGATGTAAGATATGAGTAATAATTGTTAGTTCAATCAAGTTGCAGATACAATAAATAAATATGAAAAAAAAATACAGACGGAATGTGCTATGTTCGATGACTGAAGAAAATAATTACAATCGCTTTACTTTAAAAGCACGATAAAGCATCAAGGAGGAAATGTAATAATGTGGACCTTCTTTTCAGTGCGTGGAGTTGGCCCATTTGTTGAAATATAAACAATGATCCTCTTTGTTTAGAAGGACATTTTAGCTAACGACGTACCCATAAACATAATGGGAAATGACACTAGGTGGGCGAATCATCATGGCAACGACCAAGTCTTAGATTGTCCATCTCAATCACCAGACTTAAATCCTATTAAGAACGTTTTCAGCGCAAAGTTATATCACGTCGTTTAAGCAGCAAAAATGGAGTGCTTAAAATAGGAGTGGCAGTCATTACCAACAACAATTCTAGCAAATCTTATATGTGCCAAAACGGTGTGTGTAGGCCATAAAATATAAAGTACTAAAGTTGTTTAAGTTTCGAACAGTTACTCAAGGAGCTAATTTCGTTTTTGTTGTTTTATTACTTGATAGAGAATGGAATTAAAGTTTTGTTATTGCAGTTATAATTGAGGCATTTAAGATAAGATGAATTAAATGTTTTATATTAAATAAATCTGTTTATTAGTTATATACTAGTCTTTGATTGGTTTGTCAGTAAAAGTTTCGAGCAATTACTTAGGTGTGTCCAGTAGCAAGTCACTTGCGGAAGTAATTGCTGAAGTACTTTCATTCAAACCGAAACTTGCGGAAGTCTGCTTACAGAAGTAGTTAGTAGAAGTTATTATGACGAACTGCAAAAAATTCAGATGTGTTTCCACACAATATGGGTACAGCTTGCAGTAGAGTTTAGCTCTTTCTACGAATGACAGTATAAAAATGTCTTGTGGCAAAAAATTGTTGAAAGCTGCCATCGCAGCATATTTAGTTATAAAGAAACAATAAATTAAAATAAAGAAACAAACAGAAGTATTTGGGCGAGAAATTGGGTGCTGCGGCGCGTAGATTTTTTGTTTCCAACATACATTACTTGAAGAATTGTGTTCCTTTATTTTTTACTTCTGGTTCAAATTGCATCCAGAGGTTGTACAATTTTATTTTGACCTCTTCCTCGGGCACGTCTATATCATTGCCAGCTGCCTTTAAAATGTTTTGGTTTTTAATTTTATTTTCATAGTCTTTAGATAACTTTGATAGCTTTAGATAACTTGTCTTTGGATAACTTTCTTGTTTTTCAATTACCAAAGGTGTTTTTTCACTACTCCAAACGAATTTATCTTTGTCCATTTTTATAAATTTGGAATAGAACTCAAAAAACACAAAAAGAAAAAACTGAAAACGGAAGTCGACTTCTAATACGTGTTTACATGTAACTTCTGGAAGTCACTTCTGCGAGCAACTTTAGCAAGAAAACTTGCTAGTGGACACACGGCTGTAGATAATAATATTGTACAATAACAACAATTAACTAACTGTCTACCATAAAAGTTATTCAAAAATTTATATCTACGCTCTAAAACACTTTTATTGAAAATTAGGTCGATAATAGTAGCCAACATTTTATCGACTATTTTCGACCTAAAATTAAACAATAATTTTATTAAATATTATATTGATTTTTAAGCAATTTGTGTCTAATTATTTTACTCAAATTATGTTTGTATGTATATACGTTTATTTTTGTGTGACCGAAAAAAGACCTGTTTGCTGCAGGATGATACGCACATCATCATTGGATAAGCAACTTTATTATTATTGGAAAAATGTGCTAATATGTGGGGACAGATTTCATTCACATCCTTTCCAATAAAACTGCAAAAGTTTACACCAGATGAATACTTATTTCTTTTTTTGCTCATGAAACTTTTATTAGAATAACTACCAGTTAAAAGCACTGCCATCAATTATCATTCCTATAGTTGATAAATATTTTTCCACATGTTCACTATCTTTTTTATGTGCGTTTAAATGTAAATGAGAAACTCTTAAACTTGCAATTTTTTTATTGACACCTTTTTATATTATTTTGAGGCAAATATGTTTAATATTAAACATTTTGAAGTTATTTAAACTCTTAAGCACAGTTTGCTTAAAAGTGAACATTATTATTAGCAAATTTGGAAATTTTGCGTAAAATTAAGCAAACTACGAGTATATGTATGCTTTTGTTAAAAATAACAATAAAATGAATGTAATTTTAGAGAGCAAGAAAGTTTAAACATCAATTTAGGCAATATATGATCCTAAACTTAAGCTTAAATTTGTATGCCACAGTGGAAAACTGGTAGTTTTCATAATCTTCTTATAATTAATTTTCTATATTTCAAAGGCATAACTAAATAATTGTAGAGTTGTGTTAAAATCTTCCATTTATTTGTGATAACTTCGTTGTAATTTAATTGTATTTTTCCAAAAATATCTCTTTCTTTAGTGATTAAAAATGGGAAAGAAACCAAGAAGATGATTTGTGTTTTCAGTTGCATCCAGGGTACATAATGAACAAATACCCACAGTATTTTAGCGAAAGCACCTTGCGTTGATGTCTAATAGACCTCCTTTAGCTTTTATCAATAATCTGGTTACTCTGGTTACAGGTCGTGATATTGCGTGTTTCTAGCATCGGACACGTATTCATCGTATTCTTTGTTTACTAGCATTTTTAATATACGTTTCCATTCAAGTGATATCGGTCCAGCGACTGTAGGATTAAATTATAGATGTTGACAAAGCGCAGTCCTTTTATTAGTCTAGCATATGTTTAAGCCAATTATTCCTTTTACCAGAATATTTTAATTCATTTTCCTTTGGATTCAGTTTTAAAACTTTATTTATATACAAAAAGTGTAGTTTTAATGTTGTAATGCCAAGGGAGTGTATGCCTGTTTCTATGTGAATCATGTAGTTGGGAGTTGTTTCAGGTAAGCACAAAACTCTCTTTATGAAAAATGTCTCTCCACTTTCTCATATTTTTGAAAACCCCAGACTTGTTCTTCATAATACAATATTGTCTTCGGTTCAGCATAAAATATCCGTAATTTGTTTTGGTTACATATTCGAGGGTTTTTGATGTATTTCGACTAGGAAGAGACAATAGCTAGATTAGAAGCAGATAGTTTATTTACTAAGTGTTTTTTAAAGGAAAGTTTATATGCAATATCTACTCCAAGATACCTATAACTACACAGATTTTGGACTAGTTTTGTCAATATATTTCATCATAACTTGAAAACAATTTGACCGATTTTAATACATGTACCAGCTAATGTTTGGGAATAAAATTTCCTGTAAATCACCTGAATAACATTTTTTGTATTTTCAACAGTTTCGGGGTTATTCATAACTTAATTGCAAAAAAAGTTTGCCGCGCAAAATTAGATGAATTTTTTTCTGTTTTCAAAAAATCATAAAGAATTTACCGAATTAAAATTTTACACATTAAGCATTTAAATTAAAGCTTAAAATGTTGAGAATAAAACAAGATATTAATAATGAAAATCAGTTGGCTATTGCTGATTTTATTCAAAATTAAATGCTGGTACCTTACTATTACCAAAATTAGTGGAAAATTTTGTTCTTACGAAATTAGTGTTTTTTTCTTCTTTTGTTTCAAAAAAGTTAACAAATTTTTAGAATATAAATTTTACATTTTAAGCATTTAAATGAAAGCCATATTTGTTGAAAGTAAAATAATCCATAAAATCATATATACGGACATTTCATCTGTAGATGTTTTTTCTGTTCGGAGTAAAACCAGTCACGGGTCTGTAGGTACTTTCTAGATTAGAATAAACGTTCCTGAATTTAGTCTAAATGACTTGGTGGTTAATACAAATCACCATTTAAAAAGTGGACGGATAAGTTGACATGGTACTTCCCATATTCTGAACGGTAAAAACGAAAGTTTCTAAATTTGGTCCAAACAACTTCATGGACAAAACGTGCGTGTGAAGATAAATTCGAATTTGAAAAGCCAAGACACCAACCACACTTTTTCAACATGCTCAAATTTTGCGTTAACAGAGTATTGTTCAGAGATTAACAGTGATTACATACAAAATGTTAAATATCGTCAGACGAGAAGTGAATATTTCGGGAATATATGAAGGTACTCCCATATACCACTATATAAATATGGTTGCCCAGAGGGTCTACAATAGTGTCCATATAGTGGGATGTCTGAAAAAATCACCGGATTTGCGAAAATGGAATTTTAAAAAATCGCCTTTTTGAAAAATATGAATATGGTACACATATACCACTATATACATATGCTGGCTTGAAGGGTCCTAAATAGAGCCCATATAGTGGGATGTCTGGAAAGATCACCGGATTTGAGAAAATGGAATTTTAAAAAATCGCCTTTTTGAAAAATGTGAAAATTCTTGGGAGGATAAGTGGGCATTTCTCCAAAATATGGAAGGGTACACATATACCACTATATACATATGCTGGCTTAAAGGGTCCTAAACAGAGCCAATATAGTGGGAAATCTAGAAAAATCACCGGATTTGAGAAAATGGAATTTTAAAAAATAGCCTTTTTGAAAAATATGAAAATTCTTTGGAGGATGAGTGGGCATTGCTGGACCCTTTATTTAAAAATAAACAATATATTGCATTGTTAAGGGTCCGCCAAATAATTTTGTTGTTTTGAAAATGCTACAAAAAAGAACTACTGAATATTTTCTCAAATTTCTTTTTTTAATTGAAAGTATAATCCTTCCGGTTAATAATGGAAAATAATTTCATTCAAATGGCTGCCTTGGCTGACCATGCAGTAGCCTAAGCGATCGGTCCAATTTTTAAACATATTATCGATTGTGTGCAGCTGTATTTCACCAATGGCTTCACGAACATTGTCCTTTAAAGCGTCAATTGTCTCTGGCTTGTTGGCGTAACACTTATCTTTGACGGCACTCCACAAATAATAGTCCAACGGTGTCAAATCGCAGCTCCGAGGTGGCCAAACAACATCAGCTCTGCGGCTGATAATGCGATCTTCAAAAACAGGGCGCAAAACATCGAGTTTAGCTTCGGAGTGTGGCACGTAGCGCCACAAATGTTGGTAATATCCTCCTCTTCAATTTTTGTGAACAAAAATTCGTTCAACATGGCCCGATAGCGATCGCCATTGACTGTAATGACCACTCCTTGCTCATTTTCGAAGAAAAATGGCCTAATTATGCCTCTGGACCAAAATCTGCACCACACAATGACTCGTCTTGGGTGTATCGGCTTTTCAATGTATGCGTGCGGGTTTTCTGTGCCCCAAATGCGACAATTTCGCTTGTTTACATACCTGCCAAGATCAAAATGGGCTTCATCTGAAACATTACCATAATTTTCAAAGTCATGTCGCAATATTTCCCAGCGTTGTTCAAGCGTATACACAATCATATTCGTTCAGCGGAAGGATAAAACTAATTATCTGTCAAATCAGACATGAGTTAAGTGTTACCATTAACGAAATAAGCACTAGTTGACAAAAAAACGTTAGATGTGGACCCGTTATATTCTGTTTTTTGTATTTTATTCATATAAACAATAAAAAAGTGTCAACTAAAATAATTCTTTAAGTCATATGTAGCTTCAATATGGCAACATCAGACATAAACCTACTTTTAAAAGTTAAAGGTAGGATGATCGTATGATAATAAAAACTAAATTATCTACCCGATAGCATCTTACCTTCAGCCAACGGCAAATTGTAATAATGGCCCTAAAACTAAAAAAAAATGTTATTTAACAAAATTCGAAAATAAATGCAAAAAACAAAAAATCCAGTTCTATGAAAAGTGCAATAATTAAAACTTGAAATAATATAAAAGAAATCAAACGATTTAAACAAAAAAAAAAAAAAAAAGCTCACCGGGGTACTCGAACTTAGACCTGCCTATTCCTATGCCGAACAATTATGCACCGCGACATAAACATTTTATTCATTATGGGTAAAAAAAATATTTTATACCATATTTCTACTTTCTTTATACCATATTTTTCTGTTTTTTTTTTTATTGTTATGTCAAGTAGTAAACCTACTTTAATAAATAACAAATATTTATTTTGTTTCCTTATTGGCTGTTACTAACAGCCTCACACAATGTTATTTTTCCATTTCATAGTATTTGTTTAGCATTCATATATGATAAGTGGAAATAACAAAAAATGATATAATACAAATGATAATAAAAGAGAAGTATTCACTTACATGATCTGGTTTCCGTCGAAAGATCTTCTTCTGGTCATATGGATCTGCGTTTTAAAATTAGATGTTTTTAGTTACGTTAAGCTCGTAGCATATAGGCTGTAATTCAATATTAATGCCATAAGCACATTCAAGACTACCGGACATCAACTACAAGCTGTCAGAAATAGAATACTTAATTATTTTAACGGCAACATTTAATTTCTTCTTAATTGCGCAAAATAAAATAAATAACACGTTGTTGTTGTTTAACAGTTTTTACTTCTTCAGTTTTACTTTATACACTTTATCTTAATACAGCATTTTATTTATCTTGCAGTTAATTTTCTCTTACACACCACTTTTATTTTCGCCTAAACACGACTTTACTTTATAACTGCAAAACGATAACTATATCTACGTTGGCAAAGCAGCCTACTTATTACCTAACTACCTACAGTTTGGAAAGTTCCGGAAATGTGTCAAACGCTCTCAAATCCTCCAATTTATGTCCGTTAATTTTAAACATATAAGATTGTGTTGCCATGAGATGGCCGCATTGGCAATGCCGTCCAATGCACAAATCAGTAGAACAATGCCGTCAAATACACAAAGCAGTACTGCATTACCAGGGTAACACATTAACAACCTTGACACATACCAATAGACCAAAATCCCACACTACAGTCCTAAAAGCATTGATGTACTCGTAGTGTATCTCTTTCTTTAGGTATTGTTTATTTTCGTAACAACACAATAAGATGCATCAAATAGGCGTTTTAAAAACGCTGTACATGAATTATACATGTAAATTATAAACGCGATAAAAATGTATGTGGCACCAATGTTAAAGGTTAATTTGTTTACATTTACCTTGTGGCTTTAGTAGTTAAAGTAAATGAGTAGCTGGTTACTGGGCTATTTTTGTAGACAGCCTTTTTTTAGTCGTAACGTTTTTTTAATCGTAACGTAGTTTTTAGGACGTAAGTTTTAATTTTCTTTAATTTTTCTGTTTTTTATTATTACTATTGTTATTATGAAATAATTTTTATGTTGGCATTTAGTTCAAGTTTTTGTTTTTGCATTTTACCTGTAAATAATATATCATGTATTAACATGGTGAAAAAAAATATAAGGTGTGCTCAATCGAAACAGTACTGCTGCCATATTTGTTTTTGCTGACGTCACCCGTAGTCGTTTTTTGAAATAGAGTAAATACTTGATAATATGGACCTCTTTAATTTATTCCATTTTCTACTCTATAATCCAGATTGATTGCAACTTTATAAACCGAATTGCATTCAAACTGTAATGTAATGTTAATCTCTCTTATTTGTTTTTGTTTTCTTTTTTGTTGCAAAAACAAACTATTTTGCTAGTTTTAAGAGTTTATTGTTATTTTCATGACTTGTAAAAATGAAACACGTTATTATATTTTTATAAAATGTACACATGTTTTTGTCTTTTTGTTCGGTCTGCGAGTAATTATTCGGCTCAACAAGGTTTTACTGTAATAATATTGAAAATAAATAAAAACAGAACCGACTACTTGTACGTCTGTTGGAGCTTTTGATCATAATTGAGGTATCATTTTAATTTTAATAAAAAAAAGACTTTTTTTCACATATTGAAAAAAAAAATTATGTCGATGAAGTAAGCCCCCCAACTGGCTCGGCAGGCTTCCAAACTTTACCATAATTATCAGTCACGTCTTTTTTATCGCTGTAGTCTGTCTATGGTATGAACAACTATTCATTCAGTATACATGCAGCTATTCAAACGTAAAATGGGACACACATAAAATCTCTTAAAACTATACTTTAGTCATTCCTTCTCCTGAAGTTCAGCACGAGGAATCTGTTTCTGTTTGTATGTTTGTACATTTTGTAGGCGAAAAAACTAATCCGAATTACTTCAAACATAAGGCTTGGATTGCACGATATTGGCTGCTAAACTAATTGAGAATCCTCCCCAGTTTCCAGACTTAAATATTATCGAACATTTGTGGACAAAAATTTATATGAAAGTAACCAAACGAAGATCATCAAGGATTTTTCCCCTAAAGGAAGTGTAGCAGAAGAATGGTACTATATTGAACTCGATGTTTGTGATTGCAAGTAATGGAAAGTGTATAAAATACTAAAAAGTGTTGACTTCGGTTTAAGCAGGTATATTATAAAATGTCTAATTTTGATGTATTTTTCGGAACTAATTGATTTTTTTCTTATATCCTTTATATTTGTTTAATAAATAAAGGTATAATAAAAAAAGTTCATAAATTTAACCAAGCGTTTACTGTATTTGGTGATCTATAATATAGTTTTGACAGATTTACTGTGTGTTCCATTTTACGTGTGAGTAACAGTATTTCTTTTCAATAAAATATATAAAACAAATTTTTATTTAGCTTAGTAGAGCTAAAGACAATCAACAGTATTAGTAGAAAATTACAATATTGTTACGAAAATAAAATGCCTAAATTTTGTATATTCGGTAGTTATGTGTTACAGGGTTCCGTACTTATTTGCATATTTGGCAGCACTGCCAAATCGAGCACCTTTACGTTACATTTGAATTAACTGATATAACACATTTCCGGAACCTTCCAACTGTAGGCAGTTAGGTATATAAAGAGGCTGCTTTCCCTACAAGTTAGTTAGTTATCGTTGTACTGTCATAAGATAAAGACGTGTTTAAGCGGAAATAAACGAATATTAAGTTGTTTTATTAAGACAAACTGTATAAAAGTTAAATATAAAAAAAAACTGTAACAACAACAAAGTAGTATTTTATTTTATTTTAACGCAATTTAAATTAACTTAAATGTTTTAAAAAGGTTAAAACGTAACAATATTCTTGTAGTTCTTGTTTTGCAAGGAAAACAATAAAATTTCCCAAATTAACATTACAGAAGTAAGTAAACTACAGCTAACATATGGTTTGTAACAGAAAAATTATAAAAAAATTTGTCAGTTTATTGTTTAATAGGGTAAACTCTATTTGTTATACCTTTTTTAAGTCGCAAATGCATCGAATAAACCAAGTCTTGCATCATAGAGCTGGGAATTTTTAACCATTCTTCCGCTATAATATTTGTTTAGATCTGTTCAGAGAATCTAGAATCATTTCGGACGGCTTGGCTTCACGTAAAACACAAGTTGAACTACTTTTGGTTCCAGTCATTACATTTAAAACCTCACCATCTATCGTTGTTAACATCAATAATAAACGTTAACATTTTTGTTTTCCGATTCCAGCTACATACATATAGTATATAAGTATACAGTATATATGTACGAGTATATGTATGTAAGTTTGCACAAATACCCTTTGTATTTTTGCCTTTTCTGAGTTTACTACATCGAATTTTCTTTAGAAAATATAATTTTAAGTTTTTATTCAAGATGAGTGTTTATCGTTTTTCTATACTACTAGAGTGACCCTTCTCGCGTTCCTGGGGAACTTTGTGTTGTATACCTTATAAGAAAAATATAAAGGAATGCATTAAATCTAATGATTTGTATTGACTACCAAGACCAGACTTAGAAACTGCCATTCTAACCGTTCGCTAGATACAAAAATCAACATTTACTTTGTATAGGAGGTACCAGATCCACTTATTCTATTTCGCTGATATTTTGACTGATGTTGTGTATTGATAAACCAATTATTTAAACCAAATTCAGAACCTTCCACTATTGCCCTTTCAAATATATCCATAAATCGATATTTACCCCGAATGGGATCTGACACTTCCACTTATCCAATTCCTCCCACTTTTTAAGTGATATTTATATTGACCACAATTTTATTTAGGTCAAATTTAGAAACTTCTAATACTACGATTTCAAAGATATAGACATGTAAAAGAAAATTTTAATTTTAAGTTAGACGAAAACCATCAGTGAAAGTAAACCTTTCTATCGCATGTATTCATTTGTAAATCGATTTGGTGGTTCTCGAATTATAAAATGACGAACATAGAAGAACTTATTTTTACAAATGTACATACATATGTAAATAGATTTTTCATCTGCCCAATCCAACAAACGATATAAGAAATAAGAATTCATCAGTAGCATCTTGGTTTTAAATTTTTTGCTTACATAGAATATGACCACTGCTCCTTATTTTGAACTTTGAAGTTTTACACATACAATACTTTAGTGGTAATATTTTTCTTAAACTCTAGCCACTGCTGAAGAATATTACGAATCTGTAATGATGTTGACACTAAAAGTCATTTACATAATATGGAAGAGCAGCCATTAGCAGCTGAAATATGAATGTATTTCTTAAAAAGCACAATTGTAGCAATAAAATATCAAAAATGTCACAATTGGTACTTGATGTTTTTTTTTAAAGTCACTATTAAAGTTTGATTTTGTTTTAAAAGACTATTTCGCGTATGATTAATTTTTGTACACAGTAACAGTGTTGTAATTACATCCATATCTGTCTAACAAATCTTATAAAAAAATATATATTTATATAAAATGAATATGTTTTCGAGGTCTATGATGACACCTAAACGGCTGAACCGATTTGCTTGAAATTTTTCAGTATCTCTCAGTATGTTTTGTTTCTTACATATCTCGAGTTAATACAAATCGTCATTTAAAAATTAGATTGGATTGGATAAGTAGGGCTGGTACCTCCCATGCAAACTAAATATTGATATTTGTATTGTATATCTTGAGAACGGTTAAAGGTAAACTTTCTGGTTTTGATCTGAATAACTTCATAGTCAATTCAAATCATCAGTCAAAATGTTGGCTGAATTGGAAAAGTGTAATATTAGTATATCTTGAGAACAGTAATAGTAGAAATTTCTAAATTTTATCCAAACAACGTCGTGGACAATGCACACTATCAGTCAATAACTGGGCGAGATTAGATAAGCCTTCCTACATACCAAATATGGAATTTTATACATATTGTTACGTTTTTACCTTTTTAAAAACGTGTTTTTATGAGTTCGTAGATTGTAGTTAAAATAAAATAAATGTTGTGTTTGGTTTTAATTAAAATCCTTTATTCAACACAGTTATGTGCACCACTGCTTGAAATCTTTTTACAGGCCATAACAATTTTTATTCTTAATTACTTTGTCTGTTTACAATCTTGTAAACAACAAGACAGATCTTTCTACTTAAAGATCTTCCAACCCGATCGTAGTTATAACCTAGGTTCGATCACAACCTTTTCAACCAGAGGTTATCCACACTTAACTCTCTTTACTGAGTTAGCTCCGAATAAACTGGTTTTTTACTTCACAATTCACTTAACGAGTTTATTCCTTATAAACTCTCTTCACACAAACTGCACTCGCTGAGTTCTCTTTACTTAAACTGATTGCTGTTCGCATCGATGTGCTTTTTATATGGCTGAGTAAACAACACATCGAAACCTCTCGAACCTTTCGATATTTCAGGTAGATTCCATTTTTTTCTTTTAATTTCTTTTTAATTCTTTTGTAGCCGTGCGTATGTAAACATCTACCTCCTTCATCTCTTAGTATTTGTTGTTGCTTGTTTATTGTCTGTTACTTGTTTTCTTTGCTGCTTAATTATTGTTGGTGCCGTGTTATTTTTATTTACTTTGTCTCTGCTAATGGTTGTTGTTGTAGATTTGGTTATTTGTAAAAAGTACGTATAGTTGTTCTTGCAGCTTTTGTTTATTTATTTTAGCGATGTAATAAACGCTGTGATGCCCAACCTTATTTTCGTAACAATATGAAAAATAACAATTAACGCTTCGTTATCTGTTCACATCAGCTAAAAAGCGAGAAAGATTATATAAGCCGGTATTGCACAAAACACACCTCTATGCTTAAAGACAACATACAGCTAAAAAGTAGATTCTATAGTGTCTTTCTGAAAGATGCTATGGGATATCTTAAATGTTTGGATGTCAACCGAAATGGAATAAAATGGGGAAGAAATTATAACTTAAATAATAGTTAACGTAATAATTATGACGGGATAGCGAAGCATGACAGGTTCTAGCTATCAGCTGTTATTAAGTAGATTGAATTTAAACTAAAAAAAACACATGCAAAATTTGAGCGTTTTCCACTGAATTTACCACGTTGCACGCAATTTTTAAATTTGAGCAACCATTTCTCAAAAACTACACAAAACTTCTAGATAATGTCAGTCATATGAACTAATAGAAATGTTTTTTATACAAAAAAAAAAAAATAAATAAATAAATAAATAAAACAAAAGAAAATAAAATTTCCGACATCGATTTTTGCCGTTTTTGGCCCCGCACGTTACATTGTGTGTCGGTGTAACTTGTATATTATTAATGTTTTAATTATTTAATGGTTTACTCTATTTTCCAAAGTTTAAATTAATTTCAAAACTTTTTTTAATTTTAAATTTTGTTAAATTTTTAGGCGAGTATAATTTGACTATATAGTGTTTTAATTTGTGTTTCAATGTTTTGTAAAATCAATGTTGAAAATTGGTTGAACAATTGCAACCATTTTAGTTTAATTTGTTAGATCTTTTGGTTTTTAATACGTGCATCAGAGGACTCAAAGTCTGTTAATTTGAAATACTTAAAGTGTAAACTTTAAACTTTTTTTAATTATTATAAAATAGGAAACATCTTTTACAACGACATTATATAATTAACATATACATATAACCAAAATGTATATTTGAAGCATAGTCGATGAAAAAATAGTTGAATAAAAAAGTTTTTTATTTATGTAGAAATATCGTTTAGTATTCAAAAGTTTTTATTGAAAGCCTGAGTGATTTTTTTATTAAGTCTAAAAAGTAAAATTTTTTTGCCAACAAGGCTCTAAAATATTTTACCTTTTTAATCTAAATGTTCTGAAATGATCGCTCTTTATTGGGCACCACGTTATATCTTATGCATTACAAGACTTATCAACGAATTCATTTTAGAATATCCATGAATTTAAATGCATAAATGTATATATGGACATACATATGTATGTATGTGCTGTACGTGCGGACGAGTCCACATTCAGTTAGTTGTGCAAGACAAAATGCTTGTGTTATGCACTCGTAAATCCTCAACATGTAGGAGTATGTCGTACATATATCAAAATATACAACATAAGGATGCTTTTATGAATCATTCAGAAATTTATGCATACGTATGGTATGTATGTACCATTCACACATACAAAATGATACTGAAAAATGCATGTGTATATATATGTACATATGTACATACATACTTATATTGATATGTTTTAGAAACTTACCGAGAAATGATAATAAATTGAACAAGATGTTACCATAAACCACACGCTATATGCAAATGCACAAAATTCACCACCATATTGTCCGATGTACCACAGCATCCTGTAGAATAAAAAGAATTGTAACCAAATGTGGGCAAGCTAGCATTTTATTTTAAGATAACTAACCATTTCAACATCAATTTAAATTGTTTTTAGAGTTTCCTAATGCAAGAAATTTGACCATTAACATATTTATGAGATAAAATCACTGTAATATTTTTAAAGAGCGCATAAAAAATGCATTTCTGTCCACATTAAGATGTAAAATATTTGAACAGGAAATAGTTAATTTAAAAAGCTACTGATCTAAGTAAGTAATGTTTGTAAAAAAACCTAAACGCATCATATTTTTGCTTGACGTCTATGTACGTATACAAGAGCATCTTATACATACATATATAGATATTAATATGTGTTTGTATTTATGTATGTCAGTTTGCAATTTATAGACAGCTAAACGGCTGAACCGATTTTCTGGAAATTTTTGCAGTATCTCGCTGTAGGTCTGGAAGTAACTATAGGCTAAGAAATTTCAAAAATTCAACTGGACGGTGCCACCCCATACAAAGTAAATATTTTCTATATCATAAGAGTAAGAGTCTCAGAATTTGGTGCAAATAGCTTCGTAGTCAATTCGAATTATCAATCAAGAGGTAGGCGAAATCGGAAAAGTGGGCTTTGTACAGCTCATATAAAGTAAATATTGTTTTTTGTATATTTTGAGAACTGCTAAAGTTTAAGCTTCCGAATTTTCTCTAAATGACTTCGTAGTTAATACAAATCATCAGTTTAAAAGAGGGCGGAATTGGAGAAGTGAACGTGACGTGGCATCATCCATACACAGTAAACATAAATTTTTTCATATCTCAAGAATGGTAATAGAAGTTTCTAAATTTGGTTCAAACAAAATCGTGGATAATACACATCATCAGTCAATAACTGAGAGAGATTAGATAAATGGGCGTGGCACCTTCCATTCATAAATATTATACCGAGTAAAATCTATGTGCAGCAAAAAAGCAGATTCTACAGTATCTTTTGT
>JAKWBJ010000027.1:45000-157071 GCA_023159175.1 Wohlfahrtia magnifica | reverse complement strand
GAAAACCACACGTTACACTTTCTTAAAGGAATCGGCTATCTTGGATGTTTGGATTTGAAGCGTATAACATGTGAAGAAAGGGTAAACAATTATAACTTAGTAAATAGTTAACATTATAATTAAGATAGGGGCAATGAAGCACGCCGAGGTTTAGCTAATAACTCTCGTAAAAACAACTTGCCACTCTGTCAAAACACAAAGTTAATAGTAATAGAATTTAAAGACATTAACTTTAAAGAGCCCTATAATAACATGCTGTGACAAAAAAGGTACGAAGTTGAAACACCTGGTTATTCATACTACTTTTCTGACAGACGCAGTCGAGTACAAAAATAATCTGTTTCTGTAACACCTCTAGAAAGAGGGGTTTTCGGGATTCTTTTTGTACTCTACAGCGCCTGTCAGAAAATGGTATCACTAAATAGAAAAATACCAGTTAATTTTCTATTATTTAAGTTTATTGTGTAATAAATTAAACAAATACCTTACCCTAGCAGGAATTTTGTTTATTGTCATTAATTTTTCCAAAAATTTCAACTTTTAGTAATCAAGCTGTTGAAATTGCTACCGAACAGTGCTTCAAGCAAGATTAAAAAAAATATTAGAGTACAAGGCGCAAAAAATTCGTGACGAAATTTGCTTACTGAGAGAGGTGCTCGGGCCATGGAACATTTATTCGTTGCGAAATAGACAAAAGCACCTAAAGAGACGGCAAATACTATAAGCAAGCCAGTTAGTGAGTGGACAGCATGTAGGGTGCTTAAAAGAATCGAGCTCAGCTCGTCTGTAATGCAAAAAAAAAACACCAGCACTGTCGGAAAAAAATTGAAAAGAACAGCTAAAGTTCTTCAAAGAGCACAAAAAATAAATAGGTTTCAGTTGGATGGCAAGGAATACTACTGGCACCGTTCTTACGAAACCCATAAAAAACATCAAGCAAAAGAAACTGAAGCACGGAGGTGAAAGGTTAATAGTTTGGAAGTGAAGGAAAAATGAAAAAATAAGATTATTTTCTTATCTTAGGTGATAATTTACCCGATTTTGTGGACCAAAGTAATAACCCGGAAGAAGAAGTTTTTTTTCAACTATTAAATCAAAACTTTCAAATAATATAATGGTCAGCGCAAGGCGCAGATCACAATTCATTCAAAAACTTATGGGTTTTACTGAACACGGGACGATAATATGCCACCAAATCTAATTGAACTATCTAACGAGTCCAAACATAGTGGTCAAATATTTCGAAGCATACCAGAAGCATGATAAAAGCAAAAGAACTCTGGACGAGATATTGGAGAAATATGTTTTGTTTTTAAACGTGAAAAGTGGATACTTAGGATCAATTCATAAAATTGCTTTAATCTTTAGTTTATCATAAAATATTAATTTCATTTTATTTTCTTTTTTTCTCGCCACTGTACATATATGCATGTAAGTATATGTAAAACTATTAATTAAAAAAATTCGATAAAACATAAAAAAAGAGTTTATTAGAGAGATGTTGTTTTTAGTTACTGAACAAACCTATACATGTATTAGTACATAAATGATATATATCGACACTGTGCTCGCATATGACACTTTTTTTTCGACAAGTGAGGCACCGGTGGGTGAACCGAATTCGAGTACGCTGAACCTAGTGGTGCTAATCGTTTTTTTTTTTTTAGAAAAAAACCGAAATTCCACAATAAAATTACCTTTAAGGAAGGCTAAAAGTTATTTTAATCTGCAAAGTCGTTTTAGAACTTTTAATTTTCGGTTGAATAACAGTCTGATCACATTATACATAAGTACGTGAGTATGAGTGATATTTTATTAGTAAAGTAGAAATATCACTTATACGTTTGTATTTCTAAGACGACTGCACAGAAAAACGCAACCGTTATAGCCTTATATGTAAGTATCCACACACTGTACTAATTCTTACTTTCTTTGCTATCAGAGGTAAAAAGGAATAATTAAAAGAGGTACAAGTAAACCTTTCCATAGTCATATTAAGTAAATACGGTCAAATTCTTTTTTCAGAAATTTCAATTCAAATAACAAAATTGAAAGTAAAAAATTAAAATGTTGAAAAATGAAAAATCTGTATAGTTTTCAGAAAAACTTTTTTTAACCAAAAAAAGAAAAAAAATCTCAAAACTGTTTAATGGGTAAAAGGACTGCAAAATACAGATAAATCTAACACTTAGCTCATGACTGATTTGACAGATAATTAGTTTTATCCTTCTGCTGAACGAATATGGTTGTGTATTCGCTTCGTTAAGTGGGCCTGCGATCGACTTACAGAAGATGCCGATTTTGCCAAAAATATCATCTGTCCAGATGAAGCTCATTTTGATCTTGGCGGGTATGTAAACAAGCAAAATTGTCGCATTTGGGGCACAGAAAACCCGCACGCATACATTGAAAAGCCGATACACCCAAGATGAGTCACTGTTTGGTGCGGATTTTGGTCCAGAGGCATAATTGGGCCATTTTTCTTCGAAAATGAGCAAGGAGTGGTCATTACAGTCAATGGCGATCGCTATCGGGCCATGTTGAACGAATTTTTGTTCACAAAAATTGAAGAGGAGGATATTAGTAACATTTGGTTTCAACAGGACGGCGCTACGTGCCACACAGCCGAAGCTACATTCGATGTTTTACGCCCTGTTTTTGGAGATCGCATTAACAGCCGCAGAGCTGATGTCGTTTGGCCACCTCGGAGCTGCGATATGACACCGTTGGACTATTATTTGTGGGGTTCCGTCAAATATAAGTGTTACGCCAACAAGCCAGAGACAATTGACGCTTTAAAGGATAATATTCGTGAAGCCATTGGTGAAATACAGCTGCACACAATCGATATGCTTAAAAATTGAACCGATCGTGTAGGCTACCGCATGGCCAGCCGAGGCGGCAATTTGAATGAAATTATTTTCCATTATTAGCCGGAAGGATGTACTTTCTAATAAAAAAAAAAAAAAAAAAATCGAGAAAATATTCAGTAGTTTTTTTTATAGCATTTTCAAAAAAAAAAAAAAAAAATATTTGGCGGACCCTTTAAAATGCTCTGATGTTAGTTTGGCTGTTACTGCTTTAAATAGAAAAATCTGTACAGTGTGACCAGATGTTAAAATGGCATAAAGCTAAATCACGTCCAAAAAAAAGCTAAAAAAAATTTTTTTCTGAAAAAAATAAGCTAAAATTTTATATTGTTTTTTAAAATATATTTTTTAGTTGGATATTAGATAAGGTAATTATAGCACTATATAAATTGTTTTCTTTAAATCTAAAGTAAAAACAATTGTTACACCTATAGGATCAGCATAAAAGTCAAAGTATTAACTGAAAAATTTCGGGACATTATTTTCAGTTTCATACATTTTTTTAATCCGTATATAAATGCTTATTATAAATTTGTTTGTTTGGCAATCACTCGTAAATGACTGAACCAACCGATTTGGCTGATATTTTCAAAACAGAAAAAGATCCAGCTAACGAAATAGGCTATTGTGTTTTTCAAAATTGAACATTAGTTGTCACTTAATTTTAAAAATATATTAAATTGGCAAACCTAAAAGTAAGCAAATAAAACTAAGAAATATTTTTGTTTATTCAGTTCGTTTATGAGCCAACCACGCTTGAAGGACTGAACCAATTTTGTTGAAATTAAAAGCGCAAATACATAGATCAAACTTCTAAAAATGCAGTAGGGAATGTTTATTTTTTTTATTAGACATTGGAGACGTCTAAGATAATGACTTTTTATCTGAAATGACAATATTTTTTTTTAAAAGCAATTTTTTATTGCTAACAGTCATCACATACTTCAAACTTCTTTGCATTTTCCTCATGCAAACAAATAGGTGATGCAATTGGCCAACAAAAAGCAATATTTTCAACTTTTGTGTTAAGCTCATATGAAGAAGATTATGAATTTACTAATTAATATAAACATGTAAGCAATGCAGTAACTATAGTATCTGTGATGCTGAAATTTTATTGTTTTTCGATGTCAGACTTTAAAATGTTTGTATTATTTTTTCTCTATTGGTCTATTGAAAAGGCTAAAAAATCTAAATGAGTTTTTAAAAAAGCTAAAAAAACAAGCTAAATGAAAAATGCCGAAGCTAAAAACAGCTAAACTTAGCTTAAAATAGCTGATATGGTCACACTGGATCTGTAGAGTAATTGTTGTTCTTTATAAAGGTGTAAGCAGAGAGAGTAATTAAGAATAGAAATTATGATTGCACGTGAAAAGGTGACGAGCAGTAGAACAAAAAATTGTGTTAAATAAAGGATTTTAATTTAAAAACAAACACAATACTTCTTTCAATTTTAAATGCATCCACGAACTCATAAATAAGCGTTTTTAAAAGGTAAAAATTTTACAATATTTGATGTTTTTTATTTATTGTTTTCAAATTCATGCGATGGATTTTCTTCCGAAGATATGTCCATCAAAAAAGGTTTATATATTTCTAAAATGCGCTCAATTCTTCCGACTGCTGAGTTCTTTAGTTAATATTAAACACTAATAACACAAAACTTACATAAGCAAAAAAAAAAAGAATTATAAATTTTTTATTTTATTAAATCCTCAAATTAGTGCAATTGTACTCTGTACACTTTGTGGGCTTTTCTGATACGTGTTTGTGTGCTTTTCGTTTATATAAAATAAATTAGATAGCGAGCAATTAACAAATTGTATTAACATAGTAATTTTTTAATTCTCAAACGTCTTCTTAAATCTACCAAAACTTTATTTAGCCCACCATTCTACCAAACTAAAAATATTCTATCAGTTTTGGTAAAATTCTATCAACAGTGTGAGTCACAAAAGAGATGAATATAATACAAGAGTTCATTAACTCAAAAAATTTGCAACGAGAGAGCGTCAGAAAGGAGTAATAAATTGAGACACAAAAAAATTCTTGCAAATTCTTGCTTGTAAAATTGTACTTGCAAAAATTATTCAAACAGCTGTTTTCTGTTTATGTTTATAAGTCAAATTTTCTAAAAAAACTTACAAATTAAAAAAAATGTTGCGAAATTTAAGAAACTGTTAGCAAAAATTAAGAGAAATTTCGCAAATCATTTTTTACGCTCTCGCTGCTAGTTTCTACAAATAAAGTTATTGAACAAACTTTATATCGCATTTAATTTGTTGTATTATGCTTGAATTAAAATTACACTATAAAATAAGTTATCGGGTGTGTTCTTTGAACCGAAATCGAGTGAAATTGTAATCGAATGTAACTTCAACTTGCCATAATTATCAAATCAGGCAAGGTTTTGTTATTTTTATTAATTCACTTAATTGCATTTTAATTAACTTCTTTGATTATCAAAAGTTTGAAATAATTGGCGCATAAAAGTTTTATTTGTCTTTTTGTCTTTTTCAGTCGTTATCGACTTACCGAACATACCGGCGTATGTATATTTTTTTTACTTTTTTATGTATGTTTGTTCAGCTTTTTCCTCCAAAATGTTCAGTTCGTCTAGAAAATTTGGTGCAATACTGCTTTTTGCTTAATTTTTGCCTATGCGTGTGAAAAGACAGGATCTAGGCAGATCCAGTGAATTTTTAACTCACATTAACGCTGTCTTCTCTCTACGATATAATGCCAATTAAAACGTTACCTTGACAGACGACAGTTTTTACATTAAAGTAGCTGATTGTTTGTCACTTTTTTTGGCGTTTATACCTACACCAAATGGATAGAAGACAGAAAGTAGGATTAGCATGCTGTTGGTTCGAAATCACTATTTAATTTAAGAAAATGCTGAAATTTCTTTTGCAGAAACTTCTCTACAATTCATTTGAATCTTTTTAATTTGTTCAATTAAACATTCATACACAATAGTAAACAATTTAGTTGATTATCCACAGTATTGCCATATTCTCAGTTTGATTTTATGCATTTACATCATACTTAATGCATATTAAGATGGGGATAATTCAGAAGTTAATTGCATTAAGGCTGTTAGTGCAGATTAACGCGGTCGCCTGTCTACGCTATTAGAGTTGCATGCCTTAGCTGCCTAAATAATAAGACCAATGTTTGGTTTAAAAATTGTTTATAATGGAAAATGGATAAGCACTAAATTTGTTTGATGCACTATGGTCGCCTAATTTCAAAAATTATCAGCATTTCAGATTCTATGAATCAGTTTTTTTTAGAATTTTTTTCTAAAATGAGATTTCTGAGGAGGCTGCTTCATAAATCATGCGATAACTTTGAAATGACTTATTCGATTTCGTTAAGCCATATGTTAAAAATTTCCAAATCGTACCAGCTTTAAGTCATTCTAATATCATTTTTTAATACAACCCGTATTTTTGAAGTTATTGTATTACAGTACAGACATTCATTTGCTATATTAGTTTTGTAAAAAATGTATAAATAATATACACAAATGTATATGTTATATACTGTACACATTTCAAGAATTTCATTTAATCTGAAATAGCTTTACTTGAACGAATTGATAAGTAAATCTTGGAGACACTTTCGAACAGTTTCTAGGCCCACTTCTTTTACAAAATTGTGATAAGTAAGTCTCTGCAAGTTGCCTAGAAGGTTTTTCACAGAGTTCATTTTTTGACATATACATATATTGCTCACCATCCAATCTATTTTTTTTATTCTCTTTTTCTTTTCATTCGGATTTGTTTGAAATTCTTTTTCTTTTTAGAACATCATTTAAAAGAAAATTTTCGTTTGTAGAAGACATTTTATTCAGACTTTCAACAACAAAACTCTTTTCCACACAAATATGTACATAAAATATAATGACAATTAATGCTGTGACAAGAATATGTTTATGTCACTCTACATGATTTGAGGTAGTCCCACTTTTATCGCAAACAAAGTAAAGACAACAACCCAAAATAAAATGTATTATACATATGTATGTATGTATGGTACATTCATACAATTAACATACACATAAATGATCCGCCAAATAATTTTTTTTTTTTTAAATGCTAAAAAAAACTCCTGAATATTTTCTCAAATTTCTTTTTTTATTTGCAAGTACGATCCTTCCGGTTAATAATGGAAAATAATTTCATTCAAATGGCTGCTCGGCTGGCCATGCAGTAGCCTAAACGATCGGTGCAGCTGTATTTCACCAATGGCTTTACGAATATTGTCCTTTAAAGCGTCAATTATCTCTGGCTTGTTGGCGTAACACTTATCTTTGACGGCACCCCACAAATAATAGTCCAACGGTGTCAAGTCGCAGCTCCGAGGTGGCCAAACGACATCAGCTCTGCGGCAGATAATGCGATTTCCAAAAACAGGGCGCAAAACATCGAGTGTAGCTTCGGCTGTGTGGCACGTAGCGCCGTCCTGTTGGAACCAAATGTTGCCAATATCCTGATCTTTAATCTTTGTAAACAAAAATTCGATAACGATCGCCATTGACAGTAACGGCCACTCCTTGCTCATTTTCGAAGAAAAATGGTCAATTATGCCTCTGGACCAAAATCCGCACCAAACAGTGACTCGTCTTGGGTGTATCGGCTTTTCAATGTATGCGTGCGGCTTTTCAATGTATGTCTGTCAAATCAGACATGAGCTAAGTGTTACCATTCACGTAATAAGCACTAGTTCAAAAAAACGGTTATATAACCGTTATATAGAAGAGTTAGGGATTTTTCTTAAAATAAATATTGAATTAAGGCGTTTTTGTAATAAGCTATAAATCCGTTATTTTCAATGCCGATTGCCGAATTTATATAAACCAAAACTTAACAGAGCATTCTATCCTAGTGTGATTGCTATTTCATTTGCGTTGGAAAGAAGATTGCTTATCTTACTTTTCTCTAATAGAATATTTTCACTTTGTGTGATTCTGTTTAAAGTTTGTCACGAACACCCACATTTTACAAAAATGATCTATCAAACATTTTTGAATTTCGAGAATTTGTAATTTTGGGAGTCGTATATGCATGTAAACTTTTTGCGTTGAATTGGATAGTGATGAATTGACCTCCGATACTTCATTCAACCGGGAAATTTTGGTTGGTTTAAAAAATTTTTAACCAAATTTAAAATTCATTTGTAAGTGCAACGCGGTTAAGCGGGATACAGTTAATTTTTCTTTAATAACTTGTTATTAAAATTGCATATGTGCGGATAAGTACTCTTCGCATAATAACTCAAAAATCTTGTCAATTTTGTCGAGGTAATTATTCGGGTATTATATACATATATACATTAAATAAGTATGTATTTATATCAAGAAAAATGCTTTACTTTAATGCAATGCTGTGCGAAATTAAAAATGTATTTGTGTTGGTGAGAAAATAATAAATTGACTGCAAGAAATTTTTAACGGGTTAAAAGTAGTTTTAAGATCTCTAAGAATTTTTTTAAATTTAAAATACTGTTACGAAAATAAAAATACAATTCTGCATTGTGGTATTTTGATGTATGTCAAGTTGGCAGTATTGTCACATCGAATATCTTTACGTTACATTTGAATTAGCGAATATGGAAAAAGAAGATGATAGATATTTCCTGAACCTTCTAAAATGCAGACAATTGGGTATATAAAAGGCTGTTTTACCTACATGTCAGTTAGTTATCATTTGACTGTAGGAAGATAAAGACGTGTTAAAGCGAAAATAAAAGTGCTGTATAGTGAATATTAAATTGTTGTAAACTGTATAAATGTTATTGTGTAGTAAATAAAAGATAACAGTAAAACAAGAAAATAAAAACGGTATTTATTTTTATATTAAACGAACTCAAACTTTTTAAAAAGGTTAAAATGTAACAATATAAAATGTAAATGTTTTTTGTAAAATTTATATTCGTTGCATATTGCTTATAATTTTAATCAGTACATATAGTGGAAAAAACTAGCCACTCCACATGTTGATTTGTCGCTACTTCAGTGACGACTAAAAGCAAATTTCTTCCAGTGCTTTTGAAAAAAAAAAACAGACAAAGAGAGGACAAAGAGAGAAACCGTTGAAAACCGTATATTGGGTATATAAGTTAATAATGTCGATTTGGATAACATATGACATAACTATCACATATGCTTTGTGTCAATAATGACAAATATAGTATTTTGGGGGTAAACATCAGTCATTATAATTCAGTATTTAACAGACGCCAAAGGGAAAACACTCATACATATAAAAAAGATGTTATGCGTGGAAGTCCGATAACCTTCTTTCATTTGAAAAACGTCTGCTGAAATTCAGTTGTTGGTAGAAGTTTACGGTCAATATGCACAAACTCAAAATACTTGTGAACGATGGTTTGATCAACTCAAAAGTGTTGGTTTCCTAACAGACGGCAAGGAGTGGCATTATCAGCCGAAAAAGTTTAAAGATTAAGCATTACTCGACGAAGACTGTTGTCAAAAGCAAGAACTTGCATTATTATTGTGAATCATAGAACAAGCCACTTCCCTACGTTTAAAAAGCATTGGGATTCATTCAAAAGCAAGCAAATTGGGTCCCATATGAATTGATGACAAGAGACATGGCGATTGAAAGGCGATTTTGCATGTCGGAAATGATGCTTGCACGCTACAGGAAGAAGTAATTTTTGCATCATATTGTTACTGGTGATGAAAAATGGATACATTACGATAACCCAAAGTGCAAAAAGTCATTTGTAAATCCCGGCAAAGCAACCAAATCAATGCCGAAGCCAAATATCCATGACGGCAAGGTAATGCTCTGTATTTCGTGAGATCAGAATGGTGTTTTGTATTATTAGCTGTTGAAACCGGGTCTGATGATCTTAGGGAACCTGTCCCAAACACAATTGATTTGTTTGAAGAGAGCAATCAACGAAAAACGACCAGAATATTCGACCAGACACGTGGCCATAATTTTCCAACATGACAACGCTCGGCCACATGTTGCAAGACCGGACAAAACTGTTTGGAAAACAGTGGATGGAAAGATTTGGCGTAGATTTAGCCCAGACCTTGCCCCTTTTGACTACCATTTGTTACGATCGATGCAGAACGGTGGAAAATACTTTCAATAATGTATCAATTCATTTTGTTATTACATATAATAGATGCATTTTTCAAGCAAAAAATCGACATTATTAACTTGTATACCCAATACATATGTATATGTATAAAAATGAGTTCATGTTTGTATGCATGTATGTCTATAGACAGCGAAACTGAGCGATATTAACACCTTAATTCTTGCTAAATATGGAATTTTTTATGTGTGAAAAACAACAATTAAAGCTTCATCATCAGCTAAAAAGAGCGAAGGTTAAATAAGCGGGTATTGCAAAACCACACTGGATAAACGCTATATTTATACATGTCCAATAAAAAAATTGGTGTATCTTTGCTTGAAAGCTGCATACTCCTAAAAATGATATTCTACAGCGTTTTTTTTTTGGAATGAGCTGTAGGCAATCTTAACTGCTTGGATTTGGACTTGAAGAAAATAAAATGGGGGAAAAAAGGTAAAATATTATGCCTGAGATATTAGGTAAGATAATAATTAAGATAAGGGTAGCAAAGCACGCCAGATGTTAGCTAGTGTTATATAAAATTTTAGCTAATTTTACCAAATTTTTATCGTTTGGAGACAATTCGGGCCCAAATAAAGTTTAAGGTTAACAATACTGTCAACGATTTAAATCCTTAAAACTCATTATAATTTTACATAAAACTTAAACTTGTGGTAGTATTAAAATTTAAGAGACACATGTTAGTATGGTTTGAGTTAAACATTGCCTGTGCGTAAAAATTTATTCAAAAGCATACGAATTTGTTTACTCATACCAAATTGATGACAGCAAAACGGAAATCTAAGAATTTTATGGACTCTGTCCTTTGGAATGTTGGAAAAAGTGAACAATTAAAAAATGTTTACACATTGATGCAATAAATTACGAAAACCCATGAACATGAAAAAATATTTTAAATTCACACAGTATTCAACCTTTAATATACGGTTTAAAATTATGTACATATGTAGTCGCATAAGAGAAGTAATGTTATCAACTCAGTACTATTTAAAAATTTTGGCGAAAAAATTTAATTACTTTTTTTTCACTTTGAAACTAATAATTTGCAATTTTAGTAGATTTTACATTTTAGGCTTTTAAAAAGACACGTTATTTCTTATGTATTTACATATGGTATTATATATTTATCAAAATTAAAATGCTTCGCTGTTAATCCATTCACTTATTAAATTTATGTAACTAAACTGGAAATAAGTGTTTACAGTTGCCTGCAAAACTAAAGACACATCAACATGTTTTTTGAATTTCTTTAATTTAACATAAGGAAAATAAAGACCTACTTTTCTCTAAAGTAGATTTATACATAAAATACTAAGGTAATCAAGGAAATTTGCTCGGCAAAAGTAAGAACACACCCATAAGAATAATAAATATTTACTTTTAAAATAGCTTGAAGTCGCTTATTCATTAAATTTACCAAATTTTTGGGTGGTTTCACAGCTTATCTTATTCCACTTATCCAATTTAATTTTTTAGTTATGGTTTGCTTCGGATTTCGTGTTTTCGTACACATCTGCCCATATATACTCAATGGTGTTAAGGTCCGGACTTTGTGGAAGTGTAACTAGCATGTGTGGTGTGTTAAAAATGAGCCGCATCATCACATTATGGCCTGTGTAAATTGTCTTTTTATATATATAAAAAAAATATTGCTCAATTGTATTTTCAGCAGTTATCAAATTTTCAACACACGCCCATGACATACAGCCCCATACCATGACACCTTCTTCTCAATGTTTCACTCCCTTCATCGTGTTTTCTGAATTTAATGCCACCCCTTGTTTATGCCATACTTTTAAACGACCATCAGAACCAAATATGTTATATTTCGTTTTATTTGTGCAAATAACTTTATTCCAGAACTCCTAGAGTCTATTTAAATAGGATTTTGTAAATTTTATGTGTTTGAGTCTGTTGATTTTGTTTATTAATGTTTTTTTTTTTTGCCTCACATGAGGTTAATCTCTGACCTGTTAACTTTCGAAAGGAACTGTTTCGGCCGAAACTTTTGTATTTCAATATTTTTCCAGTTTATTGGCAATTTTTGTGGACTCTGCTCAATGGTTCGTTAAATATATCAACTACGAAAAACTATTTTACCAATTTTAGAAATTACCAACATAAAATTTAGCTGATTTCTATATTTAATGCAAATTACACTTCTAATTATGAAGAAAGATGACATCTGATATTCTACAATTTCAAATTGTACTATTATTCCACATAAACAAGTGTGCTATTAGTTTTGTGTTGCCATATTTAGAGGTGCCATGAATGTTACAAATTTTTTTTATTAAATGTGTATTCTAAATAATAATGCTTTAAATTAAAATCAGTAGCAGGTATTAAATTAAAAATAAATATACATAGATTTTGTCTTTATATTTTTACTAAAATAAATAAAAACCCAGTAAAATCTTGAAAATATGTTGCTGTGTCTTTAACTCTGCTGGTATATATGATATCTAATTAAAAATACGTAGTGATATTAAAACTACATACATATGTATACACGCCGAAATAATACATAATACATCGAATTTCAGGAAGATATAACTCGAAGAGATAACACTTTTCTTCACGTGGATTCCTGGACGTAAAGTGGGGCTGCCATCATTCCTCTTTTTTTGTATCTGACCTCTAAAAAAATTATTGTCCGAGAAAGACCTCCTTCTTATGACTTATTGTTTAACTAAAACATTTCATAAGCTTTGTTTTAATTTCTTTTTTATTTTACTTCAAGTTCGGTACACATTTGCGAATGAACCTACTCACATATCGTGTGTAGATCGGTACAAAAATAAAACCTCGACTTTTTCGTCACTACACATCCTGAAAAGTATGTAGTTGAGGTCCTTGCACCTCTCGGAAATTCAGATCACTTCTCTTTCTTTCACGTTCCCCATTCTTCACAGCGCTTCACATAAAGCTACGAAGCGCTAAGTTTTCAATTACGGGAAAGCTCGTTGGGCTGAGCTTAACGATTTCTACGGAGATTTCAATTAGAAGCTTTGTTTCCTTGATTCTAACGTGAATGTCATGACCGAAATGGGTGACAATATAATAAAGCTAGAGATAGATAAATTCATCCCATCCAAAAAGCTTCCGATTAAATCAAGAAATAAATCTTGGCTTGCAGTCAGATCCAGGGAGAAAGCATTCAGAAATTGGCGTAATAACAAATGGGATTATACTGATTCGCTACGCAAACAGGCGAGATCTTCGTGTGCCGCAGTACTTAGTCGCGAAAAGACTCTATACGAACAGCCCCTATGTGCTAAAGTTCTTACTTTTCCGCGGGGAAGTAAGAGCTTTTATCATTTATTAAAAGGCTTAAGAACAGCGCTAGTTCGGTTCCAGTCCTTATAAAGGATGACCAAACATTCACTAACCCGGTTGATAAGGCAAACCTTCTGTCTGCAGGTAATTCGAACTTACCGGAGAGCGTTCAACCACTGCCCGAACTTGAAAGAGTATCAGTGACTATGCCTAGTGTATTCTTTCGAGCCCGTATAGTAAAAAAGTTTCATGCAAATCTCGACGTTAATAGTCTTCTAAGCCGGACGGTATTCCAGCGCTGGTCCTGAAGCACTGCTTTTCGACGCTTGGCCGTCCATTGGCTTATCTTTTCAGTGCGTCTTATCGTGCCGGTATTTTTTCATCTTGCTGGAATATTGCCAATGTAACGCCAATCTCTAAAAAGGGTGAGGCTAGTAGCCCTAAAAACTACCGCCTAATAGCAGTTTGTTCGGCAAATTCTAAAGTTATGCAGAATATGATTAATCATCACCTTGTAAAATATTTAGAGTCCAACAATTTGCTGAGAGATCGCCAATACGGTTTCCGCAAGGGTCGCTTTACTGGTGATCTGCTGGCGCTACTCTCTGAAAGGTGGAATAGGTCCATTCATGGATTTGGTGAGAGTAAAGTTGTAACGCTGGATATTTTCAAGGCGTTTGACAGAGTCTGGCATGAAGCTCCCATATCCAAACTTATTGCTTTTGGTGTCGATAGTCACTTCTCTCGATTCATATCGACCTCTCTCAGAAATCGCACTATAAGAGTGGTTATAGATGGGATCTCATCCGACGAGTTCAGGATAAATTCTGGGGTACCGCAAGGCTTTGTTCTTTCTCCAACTCTATTTCTAATATTTCTTAACGACTTTCTTTTTCTCACTTCTAATCCTATCTACTCTTTTGCAGATGATAGCAACATTTGTCATTCATATTCTTTTAGGGATTGGGGCGACAAGACAGAATATGAACGACACGCTTACAAGCGACCTGGCGAAAAACTTTAAGTATAGTCGCGCAAACAGGGTCGACTTCAACTCGTGCAAGACCCAATGTTGTTTTCTGACACAAAGACGTGGTGGTGTGTTGTCATCTGTATCTATGGGTAATGTAGATATTGAGGAATCAGATTCTCTTGATGTTCTGGGCATAAGAATTCACTGTGACGTTCGTTGGAATGAGCCATTATTTCGAGTGTCGAAAGAAGCATTCAAGTGCCTCGGCTTTTTAAGACGGTGTAAGAATAACTTCACTCCATCTGATCTCCTTAATATTTACAAGACCTATATCCGACCCAAATTGAATACCACTCTCATTTATGGGCCGGTGCTTCAAAGTCTGTTTTGGAGCTTCTCGACCGCGTACACGGGAGGGCGAAGGTTCTTATTAATGGCGGTAGGGTAGCCAACTCTATCGATTCATTAGAGCATCGTCGCAATGTGGCGTGTGTTTCATTGTTCTATCAGTACTATAACGGAATGTGTTCGAACGAAATTAAAGAACTAATTCCTGGTAATCATACATTTTTATGTAGTACTCGTATTTCTCTTAGAGCGCATCCCTTTGTAGTTGATTGTTCAGTGAATCGCACAACGCATTATAGGGAGAATTCGTTCTTTGGTTGCACTGTTCGTTTGTGGAACAATCTTCCTGCGAATGTCTTCCCAGCCACATACGACATGAGCAAATTAAAATCTAATGTCCATAAACACTACTCTCTATATCCTTCTTCCCACAACCTATTCTCCAAGTACCAGCATAATGCACTGCATGAATAGGGGTTAACCCCTGAGTGGTGGTCTCAAACAAAAAAAAAAAAAAAAAAAAAAAAAACAAAAAAAAAACCTGTTAACAATGCACTTTTTTAACAAAATATGGAAATTACACTGAGTAAAAAAAATATTGAATTAACTTTCTATCTTCCTGCTTACAGCAAGCATTGAAAAAAGCCCAATGAACGCTTAAAATAGTTTAGATTCAGACACATGGATTTTATGGTATAATCCTATGTAAATATGATTTTGAACCTTAATCTCAGGAGTTGTACAATTATTCACCATTATAAAATTTTAAATTATATAAGATATGCTAATGAATACTAGAATATGTATAGATTTGAAGAAAGTAATCAATTGGGCATCAAAACAACATGCTCGACCTTTTCCTCACTTCATTCCTTGAAAGTATGAAGTTAATGTTCTTTCGCCACTCGCCAACTCTAGTTATTGTACCATTTCTGCTACTTTTTCGTTCTCTGCTCCTCATGGCACCTCACCACTAGTTATAGATGGTCTGTTTTTATCTTCGACAAAGCACATTAGGCTCAACGAGTTCTTTGGGCGTTTTAATTGGAAACTCTGTGTCCTGCTGATGCCATGGCGGAGATTGTAGTGGCTTATTCCATCTAAATAGATTTCGATTTAATCAAGAATCAGATGTACAGACTAGGAATTAGATTTAGAGCGGAAGTATTCGGGAATTGGTACAACAATAAATACGACTTTACTGATCCGCTACGCAATGCCGTAGTTCTTAGGCACAAAAAGGCTCCTTACAATCAGCGCCTTTTCCTAGGAGAAATAAGAGTTTTTGGTCTTTCGTTATAAGACTGAGGAATAGCGCTAGTTCGATTCCAGTTTCTTCAAGGAACTACCATTCATTCACAAACCCGCTTGAAATACAAACCTTTTGTCTGAATTGTTTGCAAGTAATTTTTGCTTGCCGAAGAGCATTCAACCACTGCGCGCACTCGAATGTGTATCAATGACTCTAACTGGTATATACTTTCGAGCCCGTGCTGTAAAAAAGGTTCTCGCATTTCTTTCATTTCTAGCATATCTCTAAGTCGGATGGCATACCTGCACGTCCATTAGTCAGCCTTTCCAGTGTGTCATATTCTACCGATATTATTCTATTCCACTGGAATGTTGTAAATGTAATACTAGTCCCTGAAAAGGGTGAGGCTACCAACCGTCAAAATTACCACCCAATAGAAGTTTGTTCGGCACTCTCCAAAGTTATATAGAGTATGTTTTATCACCATCTTTTGGAGTCTATAGAGTCCATCGTTTTGCTAAGCTATCGTCAGTATGGCAACCTGAAGGCGATTTCGGTCACAGCAAAGTTGTGGCTCTGGATATTTCCAAAGCGTTTAAAAGAGTTTGGAATGAGGCGTTTCAGTCGAAACTTATTAGCAGAGAAACCATAAATATGCTTTTCAATGAAACCGAAGATTGGAGCAATAAAAGTAAGTTCACTTTTGCTATTTAAATTTTTTAGTTCATTTATTGCCGTTTTAATGTATTGAGTCACGGCTTTATTTAATGCGCTAAGATCTTTTAAAATCTTTTCCTAATTGAAAGCATAGTAATTTATGGCCACAAGCCAAGTTCAACACCGGCTTATAACTGGTTCGGGTGGCAATTGAAAGTCTGGATACATATTATTTAAAATTCCAACTCTATATGGAAATTTCACGCACACTTTCTTTACATTTGAAATAACTTTGTTTATATTTTTGTATTGATCTCCAATACTTTCGAATATGCGATGCAGTCCATGGGCACTTTAATTGACATGTGCTCGTTTAGGAAAATACACCTTGATGGCTTTGACAGCTTTAATCATATATGGCGTAGGGACCGTCACAAATAGTAAAATCAATTTTTTTTTAATTTACGGCCAATATCTTTAATGAATCGTCAGCAAGTTGTGCAATTGTGATGTGATGGGTTTTGTCCAAAACAACTGTGTTAAGAATTTTGGCTTGATGCTTCTTTGTCACAATTTAATAAACAATTAAATTAAATTAATTCACAATTTAATAAAATAACATTTGTGACATTTCATCCACTAGCATCAGTAGTGTCATTTACTGATGCATTTTGCATTTGCATATGTCATCTAAGCACTTTTGGTAAATGTAAATATATTTTAAGTGTTAAGCGCTTTTTGAGGGCACTTTATTGTTCGTTTAAGAGATAACAAACTTAATTGAGACTTGGATGGCGCAATAAATTTTACTGACATATAATTAAAGAAAAGCCATGACTTGGTTGGAGTATATATTAGAGCAATGAGAAAAAATGTCAAAATTATGCTCTTGAATCTGCATTATGCAAAAAATTTAAAAATAAAAATTCATGAAACGTATAAATTTCTTACATCCGACTTGATTGGTGGGATGAAAAAAACATGCAATTGCATATTTCCGGTTTCCCTGCCCATTAGTTTTGGTGGCGGTAGTCATTTCTCTCGATGTAAATCGAGTTTTTTTAGAGATCGCTCTATAAGAGTGGTTATTATCAGTACATACATGTATGCATTACATCTAAATCAGTACGGCAATGTACTAATTTTTTCTTTTTTGTAGTTTTTTGTACTGATTTTTGTCTTAATTTTTTTTCAAGGGCTACAATTTTATATAATTTTTTATTTTCTTTGAAAAATCCAAGCTCTTATGTCAGAAAGATAGCGAACTGAACACAAGGATCTGGTCGAAGTAGCGATGCAGCAGATACTATTTTTGTATACAACACTGTGATATACAGTCAAAATCGAGAGAAGTGACTACCGACACCAAAAGCATTAAGTTTCGGAATGAGAGCCTCGTGCCAAACTCTATCAAACGCCTTTGAGATATCCAGAGTCACAACCTTACTCTCGCCAAAACCATGAATGGACTTGTTCCACTTTTCCGAGATCAACGCCAGCAGGTCACCAGTAGAACGGCCCTTTCGGAAACCGTACTGACGATCGCTAAGTAAATCGTTGGAGTCCAGATAACCCACAAGGTGGTGATTAATCATACTCTCCATAACCTTGGAGAGTGTGGAACAAACTGCTATTGGACGGTAGTTCTCAGGATTAGTAGCCTCGCCCTTTTTGGGGATTGGCGTTACATTAGCAACCCTCCAGCAAGATGGAAAAATACCGGCGCGATATGACGCACTAAAAAGGTGAGCTAATGGACGCGCAAGCGTCGAAGAGCACTGCTTCAGGACCAGTGCTGGTATGCCATCCGGCCCAGAAGACTTGTTAACGTTGAGATTTGCAAGAACCCTTTTTACAGCACGAGCTCGAAAGAATATACTAGGCATAGTTACTGATACTCTTTCAAGTTCGGGCAGTGGTTGAACGCTCTCCGGCAAGTGAGGATTACTTGCAAACATTTCGGCCAAAAGGTTTGCCTTTTCAACCGGGTTCGTGAATGGGTGGTCATTCTTTATAAGAGTAGGAAACGAACTAGCGTTGTTCCTCAGCGAAAGACCAAAAGTTTCAACAAAGTATATGCCCTTATAAAATTGACTGGCGGGTTGTCAGGAAGTGGCTAAGACGTGTAATGATTTTGGCGCGATAGTGTACACACGGTAATACAACGGGACCTACTCGTGGGCCCCAGTAAGCTAAGACACGGTCGACTACCACTCGAACCTAACTTATTTAACACAAGCAGACATTCTAGTATCATTAAATACAAAGTCAAAAGTGTTAAAGCTTAATTGACAATGGCGACAAAAGGTTATTAAAAATAGTTTACAAGAGCGTTGTCATTTAACTTCAACATGCTTTCATATTTGATTTATTTTTTCAGTTCAGATATCTGACATTTTCTTTTGAAAATTTCTAAAAGTGAATGCGAAATTTCTTACCATTGGGCTTGTAATTAAAAAATTATTTCTCTTTAATATTATAAATATTTATTTGCTCTTTATTCAGTACTTTTTTATTTTTGCTCTTAGTTATCTGGTCAGTGTAAACGATGTGTCCTGAATTATGTAATATCCTCTTAAAGTATTATTTTTTTATTGTTAACAAGTTTTACATTATTTCTTGAATGTTAATACTTGTGATTACGAAAAAATTTTAGGGTTTGGAATTCATAAGATTTGAAAATATTAATACAAAACAATTATTTAAAACAAATGTTTATTACATATTAAAACAATTAATATTATATGTATACAAAACAATAACAATTTTACAATGTTAGTGAGATCATAAGAAATATTACAAAAAATTTTAATAATATTAAAACAATTGAAATAAAAATATAAAAATCATCTACATCATTATGCATGTATGTACTACATATGTGTGTGTTTTTTAATTTTGTTGGTATTGATATGTGACTTCCTATTTTTTGTAGTTTGTTATTGTTCTAGAAGCTTTAGAATGTGTATTGGTATTTCAACATAAACTGCAGGCTTACCTATCCGATTTAAAATATATAATTACTATCGTTCTAAGGTTAAGGTGCTAAAACACTGTAGCCTATCCTCTTAACAACACCAGAAATCGAAAACATCTCCCCCAACTGTAAAATTAAAACAACAAAAAATAATGCTAATAATTAGAAGTGTATCTCAAGTTCAATATAGGCCTAGCTTTTAAATTGACTATGTCATTACAAAATGGATCTATGTAATGCAGGCATGAACTATGTCAATCTAAAACATAGTGACATGTTGTAACGTTTACATGAACAACAACAACACTTTTTAATATGAGAAAGAAGCAAAGAACGACGCCGTGCTGGGAATAGAAAGTCTAAATAACGGGTGGGCCATTTAAAAGCTTAAATTTAAAAATGTAGTAAAACAAAAACGTTTTAAAATTTTTCCAAATTTTTTTTGTTGTGAAGTACGGTTGTTTCGGTTAGAAATTTAATATTTCATTCATACGGCTGCAGCAGCTGGCCTCATTCGATCGGACCAAAGTGTATGGATCGTATCTCGGCAATGACAACACGAATGTTGGCCTTCAAATGCTCAATTGTCTCTGGCTTGTCGGCGTAACACTTATCTTTAACGGCGCTCCACAGAAAATATTCTGTAGCTTCTTGGCGGCCAACTGACATCACCATTTCGGCTAATTAAGCGGCTATCAAACGTTTAACACAATAAATCGATTGTGGCATGAGATTTGTGACAAGTTGGACCATCCCGTTGGAACCAAACATTGTTCACATCAATACCATGAAGAGCGGGCTCAAAAAACTCGGTTTTCATGGTTAGATAGGTGTCTCTATTGACTGTAATGGTTGTGCCGTCCTCATTTTCAAAGAAATATGTGCCAGTGATGCCTTCGCTCCACAAGCCGCACCAAACAGTCACTCGTAATGAGTGCAATGGCTTCTGTAAGACCACGTTTGGGTTTTATGAGCCACAAATACGGCAATTTTGCTCATTAACACGTATCTACTAAGATAAAAATGAGCATCGTCTGAAAAAATGATTTTAAATGATGATAAATTTCCAATAAATCCCATCGTTGTGAAGGCGTAAATCGATTCATTTCGTTCGGTGGAGAAAATATACTGCATTTTGTGACAGAATAGAATAACATAAGTATTGTGAGAACCGAAATAACTGCTGGTTCAAATTTAAACCGATAGATGGCTCACCCGATATTATAAAAAATTTAAGATTTATAGATCCTCTGTGGATTATCTAAGATATTCAGTGGTTCGTACAGTATATACCAGACTAAATAAACAATTATACTCCCTTCTTAATTAATTGTACTTACACCTTAGCTATCCTCCTTACACTGGTGTTAAATATATCAATTGAATGTGGATATTTACCGAAAACTTGGAAGGATTCTTTTATAGTTACAAACAAGTATAAAACTGTCAAACTTATGATTCACTCTCTTCTTATTATAATTTAAGATAATTTCCTCAATACTTATGTATATCTGGAATAAAAATGAGTACAAATTCATTTTACAATAAATTAATAAATTGTTTGAGAATAATAATATTGTTCTTCACATTACTTAGTGATGAAAGCCCCTGGATGGAATTCGGGACATGACGAGCAAGTAATGAAAAACTATAAAAAAAATTAATACATTCACGGCCATATGGAAAAAATCAAATCGTAGACTTGTAAAGCACGTTAGTTATGTACTACACACTTAAAGCTTAACAAACATTTGACAAAAAAGCGTTTGCAAAAACTCTACATTAACTAATTACACCGGTCTACAGCAAAAAACGCCTTTTAATAAAACTATATGGAATATAATGATTTTGTTGCGCTGAATTCAAATACGTTTTCAGTTTCTTTCCATCGGGCTTAAATTTTTATTTATTGGCGTGGCAAATTTTTCACCCCAAATATGGTAGTTATGTCAATATATTTAATCATAACTTGAACACGACTCGACCGACTTTAATGCAATTAAAACGTTTAAAAACAAAATTTCCAATAAATCACCTGAACAATATTTTTTTTTTTGTAACTCAAACAGTTTCGGAGTTATTCACAACTTATCTGCAAAAAAAAATTTTAGCGGTACCTAACTTTGACCAAAACTAGCGAAAAAATATTTTCTTACAATATTAGAGGAATTTTTTTTTTCTTTTATTTCCAAAAAGTTATACAAAAATTATTAAAATATAATTTTTACATTTGGGCATTTAAATTAAAGCCAGATATATTATCTATAAAGGGAGGTACCTAACATTGACAAAAATTTTATAAAAATTATATTTTTATCATAATGAAAGGAAATGTCTGGTAAGAAAAAATACATACGCATATACTCGTATCTATGTTTTTCTTTGATGAATCAATAAAGAGTTGCCATTCCTTAGACTTTCAAAGAAAACCCAGCTTTCGTAGTAGTTCGCATCATCACAAAATACTAATTGCCATCTTTGCTAAAATAGGCCAGAAAATCTTATTGTCTTTATCGAAAATATGAGACTTTCGTGTCCTTACGTAACAAATTCCATAGCTGCAATCTTGACGCAAGAAGTTCTGACTTTCATTTTGAGAGCTGTAAGTCTCGCACAAGATCATTCAGGTCAGAGCGGTTTATAAAATGAGGTTTTCTCGATGGACTTCTATATGCAGATGAAGTATGACCTACAGGCACGTAACTGGTTTCACTCCCAACAGAAAAAACATCTTCATCATTAACCATTTCGTGACGTTTAGGAAGCATTGGAGGTAAAGAAACATTATTGTTTCGAAGAACTGGTCCTCGGGCCGATGAAATGTTTGTATATATGATTTTGTTCTTATTTTTTTCTCGTTAATCCACGTGTAAATAATAACAATCATGTTCGTGATTTTCCATATCATTGGTTTCATAAATGTCAAGATCTTTCTATCGTCGTCAAGACAACCTCTTAAAGCTCTTGCACAGGTATTAAAAGGATTTGTCTTTTCGGTTTCGCAAACAAATGTTGAATGATGAAAAAATTCTGTTATCTTTCGTAAAAGTGCACTTTCTACTTCATTTTTTACCACAATAATAAAAAAAAACTTATTCTTAAAGTTTTTTTTTCTGACATAGCCAGAAAAAATGAACCCTTTACTTTTGTCAAAGTTAAGCACCTGCCTTTATGGGTTATTTTACTTTCAACCCTGCACCTGGCTTTCATTAAAATGTAAATTGTAAATTTTTATTCTAAGAATTTTTTCATTAATGTTTGAAAAAAAAAAAACATTTTCACTAATTTTGCAAGAAAAAAAAAACTTTCCGCCAATTTTGCTAGAAAAAAATTTTCCGCTAATTTCGCAAGAAAACATTTTTTCGCTAATTTTGATCAAAGTTAGGTACCTGAATTTAACTTTTAATAAAATCAGCAATAGCCAACCGATAATTGTGATTTATAGCTTATTTTATTCTCAACATTTTAAGCTTTAAGCGCTTAACATCTAAAATTTTCATTTTGAAACATCTTTTATGACTTAAAAAAAAATGCTCTATTTTTTCGCAAAAATTTTTTTTCGCAGCTAAGTTGTGAATAACTCCGCAACTGTTGAAATTACCAAAAAATTTTGTTTAGAAAATTGATTTACGATGATTTATGATTTATAAAAATTTGCCACGTTCACAAAAAATAAATTTGAGCTGGATAGAAAAAACTGAAAACGGATTTGAAATTAGTGCATCAAAATCTTTATATTTCATATAGTCTTATTTAAAGGCGAGAAATTTTTTTGTCTTTTGTGGACCAGTGATACTGCTTTATTCAGGAGTGCTACAGAAGTGTTATATAGCAGAATTGAAAATCGATTCTAATATGAATTGGTGCCATTAAATCACCTCGGTTTTGCTTTGTTTCGAACATAAACAAAATCAATATTCGAAACAGCTGTTAAGGTTTTGTTTACATTTGGTTGGCAAAGTTTGCACTTTTTTTTGTTATATTTACATATGGCTGGTTTTGTTTATTTGGTGGCGTATAAATTTTATTTTTTTTAACATTTCTAAGATGCATTTTAGTAATTTAGTTGGTGAAAATTTTTTTTAACTAAGTTATGGTAGAGGCTGTGGCCAAATTGTTTTAATGGACGATGAGTGATGCCAAAAAATCAAAAGAAAAATTATGATTTTTTATTTATTTGAACTTAAATGTATTACTTGTTATTACTTTTACTTTACTTCACATGTATGTGTCTTTTACGCCAATATAAACGGCTTAAAAAAATTAAAATAAACTATGCAAATCTGACAACTGCCAGCTGATCGGGTCATATCTGAAAAAAAAACAGATTCTATGACACCATTTTCGGATAATATATCTGATCCGAGCATGAAATCGATAATATTGGATTCTGTGATCAAAATCTTTTTTTTTCGATTTCAATTCTGCTTCTGACAACAATCAGATTCTATAATACCTCTGATTAAATTTTAAGTTTTAATGCTGGCAATACCATGATTTTTTGTGTCATTTTCATATCAGCGATACAAAAAATAAATACAACACCTAAGATTAGTCACAAAAAAAAAGATTTATTTTATTAATATAATATAAAATCATATATTTTTTTTTAATAAATCTGTTTAATTTTTCATTACCTTTTTATATTTTATTGAATGAAAATAAAAAAATTAAAACAATTTTATTAGTAAAATAATAAATATGTATCCGAATAACAAGCTTGTGTACTCGTAGTTGTTTCGATTTAATGTACATTACGAAAGAAAAATTATTATTGTTGTGCTTAAAAAAATTTAATAAAAAAAAAAAAAAATAGTTTTCAAAGACTTTAAATTTCAAAGATTCGAAAATTGGTCCGATAATGATAAAGTGAGTGCATAAATAAGGGTGGTCCAACCATAATGCACGATGCTAAATGTGAGTCACACCTTAACGTTAAGTTTTTTACCAAACATAATTTGATATTTCTTTGTATCAGTGTTTGACAAATTCAACCATGAAGAGATGCACAAATGAGCACCATCTTATGATTGTTGAAGCCTTTTACGAAAATGGGCGTTCAAATCAAAGTGCATTTCGTGCACTTCGTGATCTTTTTGGTCAGCCTAATCGACCAAATGTGTCCACAATCGGGAAAATTGTGCGTGAATTTCAGCACCGGGTCTTAAGGAAATGTGAAAACACTTACGGATGCTCACCCAGTTCGCTCTGTCGAAAACATTGTTGTTGTTCGCTATAGTGTGGCAGAAGAGCCGTCTACCTCGACTCTTAAATGGTGTTCAGTATGACGAGATGATAACGGACTTCTTGTTGCCAGTAATAGAGAATATAGACCTGGACGATATGTGGTTCTAACAGGATCTTTTGGCCATGTTATCTCATATCGCGACTTCTTTCTTTAGGGATAATTAAAAGAAAAAGTGTATGTCAATAAGTCAAAAACAATTCAAGAGAACCTCAACTATGTCTCAGAGTCAATGAAAATATGAGCTGACGGATAGAGGTATGTCACTGAAGCCGTGGCGAGCATTTGGCCGACAGTTTGTTTCACACATAATTGTCATAGATATTGTATCCTAATAAATAATATTAATTATTAATTCTCTGAAAACTTGTTGTTCTATTTACAATTAATATGGTGCGTTTTGGTTGGACCACTCTCTATATACTATATACATATACGTATGTAGCATTTATATATCTGTATATAAAATTTTCCTTTTCTATCTTTTTAAACAATGCAGACCGCCGGTCGTCTTAACTTTTTTTATGAGTGCAGTCAATAGCGCCAATAATCCCCGGGAACTTCAAAACTTCTTTATACTTTCTCGCCAACTGCACCTCTTCTTCAGCTGATGATGACATTTGTATTTTAACTTTGGGATGTTTGGCCAAGGCTCGTGCAACTTTGGCACATATTCTACTAACAGAAGATTGTGATAGGCCATGCAGGTCTCCAACAACGTCTTGAAAATAAATATATGTTTTATTGTGATATTTTATTTACCTCTCTTCGTCCCTAACAACGTAAAGCCACCATATTCTGAGTTTCATTGAGTTTCACTTCCTCTTCTGTCTACCTCAATATCTTTTCTTATAAGATCCAAGGTGTTTATAACCGTTTATTTTTTAAAATAATATTTTTTTTAAATTCCTCTTCTGCAATACGAAACCATCAATTCTACGATTTTAAGTTTTAAAGAATTAGTAACGAAATTTCAAAACGATGTTATACCAATGTTTTATGTATTTATACTAAAGATTATCTGAAGAAAAAAATAATATGAAAAATATACAACTTAGAAGTTATTAAGCAAAAACTTAATAATTAGCAGAAAAAAAGTCTACATATATACAACGTTGAACTACTAATATCAAATAGAAATTTAAAAACAAATAAAGCGAAATAAGTAAATTTTGTTGATTTATTCAAATTTACAAGCATTTGTATTTTATAAGTGATAATAAATGAAGCTATTATTTGAATTTTTATCCTCGAAAACGACAAATTGAAAAGGGACACATATTTCAGTTTAAAATATGATAGTAAATCTGCGAAAGAAAATAAATCCTAATAAAAAATTGCTAAGACAACAAAATTCAGTCGTGCTACTCTACAGACAGAAATTATAACAACAACAATAGTACCGAAAATAAACCACGATCTGGCAGACCCAAGAAGCTTTCGAGACGTGATGTTACCAGCATTGTGAAATTAGTACATCAGGATCCGACAATAAACGCCCCAAGATTGGTGGAACAGATCGAAAAATGTTAAAATTAGTGACAATGGACTTCATAGCAGAATAGCACGCAAGAAGCCACTAATTTCAGTATAGAATCGTTAACTTCGTCTCGAGTTTGCTAAAGTACATGTAGACAAGGGTATGATTTTTTAATCGTGTTATATTTACCGATGAAAGTAATTATAACAATTTCGGAATAATTGCCAGTTCAAAAGTTTGGTGAAAACCAAATATTGCATTTGATCCAAATAATATTATGTCTACAGTCAAACATGGTGGAGGCAACTTTATGGTTTGGAACAAATTCTGTGGCATCTTGGACTTGCGATACCAATTGATTTTCCAGTAATATAACGGCACAAAGCACACTGCGCATTTTTTCGAGACTGGCTTTTTTACTATGCTTCAAAACAGCTAAAATCAACATATGGGACATTTTTTAAGAAAATATAGCATTAGTAACCGTGACACATTAAAAACTGCCATTATTTGAATTCAGTGACATTAAAGCCCACTATCTCGAAGTGGTTACTGATACCCAAAATAAAGCAACCAAATATTAAAAGAAAAGTTTTTATTTTTTATCTACGTATAAAATTATTAAATAATAATAAATAATTTTTTGTAAATTTGTAATTTGTAATTTTTGTATGTAGATTTTTTTAAAAAATAATTATTTTTTTATTTTATAAATAAACTTAAATATTAATGCCTTACATATTAATTTTAATTTTTTTTTCACAAACTCTCTAAAATCTCTAAATCAGAAGGTGTATGAAGACTTTTTTCCTTGATGTATGTATATTTCTTTTTTAAATTTTTTATCACAATTTCATAACATAAATGTCACTTTAAAGTACTCTTAAAGTAAGTAACTTCCTACTTAAAAATTTTTAATGTTAACGTATGTAGGTTTAATAAAGCGATTTAACGATTAACAAGCGATTAACAAGCTTTGTTAAGTTTTTTTTTGTATATTTTATTATATTATGATAAATTCTAAAAACTTAGCCACTGAGTAAAAAAAATATTTCGACTAAAATTCGGTAAGTTATTGATGATTAATCGATTATCCCACCCTTGTTGGGTTTCAGGAGTGCAATGGTTAAAGTCAAATTACTCGTTTATTTTATCTAAGATGTGAACTATAATAATAATAAATTTAAAAATACGTAGTACATACATATGGATACGTACCAGGGAATGACAACAAGTACTCACAAATAAAGTGTGCTTAAATACTTATCTATATTTTTGGGTGTTGTGTATTGTATACTAATATAGATATAATTCCACTTCATACTTATAGCAAACATGTCTGTATACAACCATCTTAAACAACTTAATCAACATGTTTGTATCTATTTTATGCGATATAGCTATAAAAATATTTGTGTGCTCGCATACACATGCATTTAAAGTCTGTGTATCAATGGGAATGGAAAAATATTTAAAGTACATTAAGTACTCGTGTGTATAATAGGTACTCATATGACATGCGTGTATAGATGAATAAAAGAAATGGTATACTTTTACATCAACTTTTGTGTTTCTTCTTTGTTTTGTTTTAATTTTTGTTTGGGACAGACCCCAAAAACAATACAAAACAGAAATTATTGTATTTTGAACATTAAGCAAATTCCTACAATTATTTTATATAGCAACTAAAAACTCATTTATAAAAAATACCTGGTACTTAGCATTCAAAAATCAAAGGCTAAGTGCGTTTGATATTGTAGTTTTAAGTTCACATTGCAATGTTTTTTTTTTTTTTTTTTTTTTTTTTTTTTGAAAAACCCATTAAAGAACAATACCTGCCATAGGAATTATTAAAAAACTTGGGCGAAATATATAAAAAATAATAATATTTTCCTATCTCATGGAAAAACATTGTCGTACTAAAAATACTTTTATATTGAAAGGCACATTTAAAACGATTAATAAGAATATTTACGATCTTTCATTTACGACAAATTTCCTAAAATTTTCATATGCACATACATGAAAGATCAATAGCAAAAAATGTTCTACAAAAATATGGGGCAATAAAAATGTGGGGAATACCCAAAATTGGACGTCAAAGAATAAGCCAATTGGAGTTTTCACAATTTTCATTAACATTTGAACTTTTGAAGCATTCGACACCAATTTTAATAATGGATAACTGTGATGACATTTTAAAGAAAATAAATGAAGTAGTGTACAATGTTCTAAGAAAAACTGGAGTGTCGAAAGATTTTAAAACTTGTAAATTTAATTAAGCATACGTGCGTACATTCACAGCCTCATGACAGTACACCAATTCAAATAAATACGCGAAGAGAAAAGTGCTTGCTTTGAAGCATTCATGGATTTTGTTATAGAAGACTGTCGTCCTTTCAGTAGCGTTGAAGGCTCCGGTTTTCGTAAATTAATTCAAACCTTAAAAAAAAACAATTTTGTTGTAAATATAATTTTTACATGCGCTGATATACTGTGAGCTTTAAAATAAAGCGTACACCATAATTTTCTACAAATAAATATATTATGTTTTTTGCACTTTATGCGAGTTTTTACAAAATTCTTAAAATACAGCAAAAAACGTTTTACTAACACAAAATTTACGCAACATAAATAAAATGTGCTCTATATTTTACGCATCAAAAAAGTTTACAAAAAAACAATTTTTTTTTATTTTAGTATTCGGTTTCTTTTCCTTATGTTTAAAAAACAGTAGATAGTCTTCGAGAGATAGGTTCCAATGAGTTTTTTTTATTTGGATGAGATTTTCTGCTATAAAGGATTTTTTTTCTTTTTACAAATAGTCACTTTTCGAATTTGATGATAAAAAGGTTCCCGAAAATACTCGAACGAATTAAAATTTAAGTCTTTGGAAGGATGTCACAGTTGCTTAGAAGTGCGAAAAGGGAATCGTTATTTGTCTTATCTTGCACTGTACCTTCCGCCTGCCCACGCTGTTACCAAAACTTTCACCGGGTTTCACTGTGGATAAAGCTTTGTTCTGAAAGTTACTCGTTTTTGGTTCTCTAAATTCTTATGAGTTTTTTTGATCGAACACATGAAATTTGACTTCTTCGCTAAATAAGACATTGTTCCAGTTAGATATTCATCATTGTGAAATTTTATTACAAGTTTCGGAATCACTAATGGTACAAAACTAATACAAGTAATAAAATATAATACAAATTTGTAATACATGAAATCATCGAATTAGTTCAGTGGTACTCTGTAAACTTTTTACGCTTAAAATATAGAATACCATCCGTTTTTGTTGCATTTTTTTTTTCGTTAATCCTCTTGGGAGGATACGGCTTCCACAAAGCATCTCCATCTAACACGGTTCACCACTGTTGATTTTGCTTCTTCCTACGTTAGATTGTTCTGTCTTACTTCCTGGATAATTGTGCTTCTCCATGTGTTTCTTAGTCGAAAACGACTTCTTGAGGCTTAAGGATTCTACTCGAGTAACATTCTGATGATACTCTCTGGACTTTTTCGAATGGTCCATCCCCATTTTCTTTTCCTTTCCGTTCTTCTATAGTAGTGCTCCGCAATTATGTGTTTCTTATGGTGCTAGGCCAGAATATTCTGCATATGATTCAGAGGCACTTGTTAGTTAATGAATTCCTGGAGTTTTTGCGTGATGTTATTCGATACAAGACAGGTTTCACTGCCACACAGCAGAATTGATTTAACACATGAATTGAATATTCGGAGCTTAGTCCGAACCTACATACTCGATTAGTTGACCCTGTAGCATGATGTTTATCTCAAGCCCAACATTGCGAGCCAATCTTTCTAGGTCCTCCAGTTTCGACTGCATATTGAAAATCTTGTTAAATGTTGAAGTTGACGTGATAAACTCCATGTTATCCCTCTTCTTGAACAAACTTTTTTTTTGCATAACTTTAGTTATTTCAAAAATTCAATTGTTATTTTTTTAAATTTCGTACAGCCCTAAGTGTACTCTAAAATAAATATAGAAATAGATGTAGAAAATAAGAGTGTGCACTCTATTTGGATGTTGGCAATAAATTTATTCCTGTTTGCTATTACTGTGAATTTTTTATAAGAACTAATATCTTGATATGATACTTGTTAATTTGCTTTTCGCTTAAAGATAGGATAGCTCGCAATTAACAAATTTTAATAACATAGTGATTTTTCAGTTTTTAAACTTCGGCAAAAATCCACCAAAATTCAACTTAGACCACCATCCTACCAAATGACAAATATTTTACCAATTTTGGTAGAATTCTACCAATAGTGGCAACGCTGAATACACTTAATACTTAAGGAACATATATATATGTATAAAAATATGGACCAAATTTGTTCTTTAAAAAAAAGGAGCACCAAAGTCCTCGCAGTACTGCGGCATTGTTTTGTAGTTGATTCGACATAGGGACATAATGCATATGTATGTAGAGTCAGCTAACAGCCAAGAATTACGATTCGCACGGAAATACATTTCTTCGTAGTATGTGTTTGCATTACTTCAGTTCCAGACGAAAGCATCGTGGCATGAACCACGCCTAGTTGCATCCACAGCGCGAATTTTTATTTGGTAATCACAAATCTACATGATATTATAGTCATAGATATAGAAGTATGTATTTGAATTAACTTTTGAGATGCTAAACTATATACTTACAATCAACACATTTAAACTGTAATATCCCTTTCTGCACATTTAAACTGTAATATCCCTTTCAATATCATGTGAATGCTTTATAAGTCTTTCATGGGCGCCATCTACAAATCCAATGAGGCCGGGTATTTTACATTGTTCCTAAAAGTGTACTTTGGATTCTCTTGCTTCTGATTCGGACATCTTCAACTGAACCCAAAGTAGACACAGCCTCTCTTCAAGAATATTAAGTACGTTGCTTAAAAGTCTACAAATAGTGCTACGGCCCATACTTATATTAATATCATTTCGATTACGACTGCCAGAAATCTTAAAACTCTAGCCAAAGGCACTATTTCCGGAATTGAGCTTTTGCTAATATGCCCAGAAGTTCCTTCCAGAACAATCAAAAATGCAGTTTTTTAACGTGAAACCTGAAATTTTTGTCTGTGTAGTTATATATATGTATAGATAGATACATATGTACTATGACTAGGGAAAATCCCTTAGTGTTTTTTTTTTTAATTAACATTTCTTTTGTTTGTAGCTTTTTTAAAGCTAATATAGCAAGCAAATACGCTGTAGGTATTTTATTTTTCAACTTTCTTATTTGTTTATGTTTTGCTATGATAAAACATATGTTTTTATTGTTCTAACGCAACTTTGAAAAATGCAAAACGCCAGCAAATCGCTTCGTTTTCAGAATATGCTGAAATGCGTTATGCGGTTTTCAAATCGTAAGCGTAACGCTGTTTTTTTCAGAACTTGGGCTATATTTTACGTTTTTATTCTTTCTAAATAATGAGGTTTCTCAATGTCAAGTCAACTTCTTTTAAGACTCATTTGCTCGACTCGAATCTCTAAGCACTCAGCCATTTTACTAATTTGAAAACAGATAGTAGTTAGAAAGTTCGTAGTATCATTGGTGACTATATACGTATAATCACAGTGTACACAGAGATGAAACGAATGACAGCTAATAAATACATGGAAATGTCAAATCAAAATAAAATTTTTATTTGCAACAGAGTGTTATGAAAAGTGATAGCTATATTACATTACTATTTGCTATCTCATGTATCCATATTCTGTAGTAAAATTTTGTTTTTGTTGTTGTGTCGTCAGTATACAGAATACACCGTGCGTGTAATGATGTTTGCATCAGTTTAGAACTCTGAAAAATATTTACCGATAACCCTTTTGCCCATTTTAAGGTAATCGTTACAAACGAAACCTCATGAATAACAAAAAACTTAATCATGATTTTATCCACCAACTTCACTCCCACTGTCTTTAAAACTTCCGGTGTGTTGTGATGAACTAATGTTTCACTTATGGTAAACATACCTTTAAAGTGGTAACACGAAATTCTCTGTTTTCTGACTGTTAAAAATAATTTAATTTTATGACGCGAACTCTATTCACTTCATATTTAATTTTTTTTTTTTACAGTACAAATCTTCTTATTTTTTATTTCAATACGATATTTTCTGTTTGTTCTTCTGTTTTTTTTTTCCAATTTGCACTTTTGCAAGAAACCACTGTAAAAGTCTTACATCATTTTATCAACTCCTTCGCAAACAAAAATACACCTGTAACCCTTTTTGAGATATAATTTCATATTAAACATTGCCTTTACTAAAAGTTTAAGGTTTTTAATAGACTCTATATAGTACAAGTGTGATACTACCGTGTAAAAACATGAGTAAGATTTTATTTATAACTTTCGAAATCTTTATTTATTTTTCTGGAGTGGCGGTGGTGTAGTGGTTAGAGTGTCGGCAGACAACTCAAACAACCCAGGTTCGAGCCCCAACAGAGGGAAAAATTTAATTGCGGTTTTCGAGTATTTCATTAGGAGACTTCAACCCCTCCGGATTAAAACATTCAAGAGAAGCCACCCTGACATTCCAGCTTTACCTCTAGCGACGATGACAGTCATCATAAGAATGATCAGGAAAAACGCCACCAACTGGGAAAAATGGCAGTGCTAAGTAAGGATCCACCACCAACACACTTAGCAAGGATTCTCACCACTACACAATACAATACAATGGAGGCGCCGTTTCTAGGCGGCGATAAGATCGCAGCCCCATAATCCTGGAATGGGCTACAGTAGACTAATCATCTGTTTAGCTTGTAACTAAAATGATTAACGAGACTGAAACCATGAAAAATAATAATGGGCAGGAAAATACGACAACGACCTTCGGCACACGAAACAGAACGCGCGTTGCACAATGGAATATACGAACTCTTTGTGAAGCATCAAGGCGAACTTATCACTGCTAATGGTAATAACGTACTCTACAGTGGAAGAACAAATGGCGACAAAAATGGAGTTGGATTAAAGGCCAAAGAAAATAAAGGACTCCCTTCAAACGTAGAAACCTGTATCGGATCGTATGGTAATGGTTCGCTTCAAGGGTAGAGTAGGATAGGACGACATGTTACCATTGTGCAGTGCTATGTGTCAACGGAAGACGCTCAAAAATATAATAGAGATGAATTCTATACACAGTTAACATCTACGCTTACGGAAATTTAAAGAGATGATATCATCATATGTTACTTTAACACGAAGATAGGTAGCGGCAATACCGACATCCGGTCCACTATAGGAACACACGTTTGTGGAGTCAAGAATAAGAATGAGTAGCGACTAATAGAATTCTGCCAAACATATCAACTAGTCATTGCTGTCTCCATCTTCCCGCATAAAGAAATACACAAATATAGATAGATTTTTCCATCTTCAGAAAAGCAGAAAAGCTCTTTATCGGATGTCAGAAATAGGAGAGCAGCTAACATCGGCAGTGACCACGAGCTTATCACTGGTGAAATCAAGATTAAATTAAAATGTCAAAGAAACACCATCAGACACACAAAGCGAAAACGGCTCTACCTACAAAAACTCCGGAACGATGAAACCAGGCACGCATTAACTTGGCAATCCGTGAACGGCTACCAACAAACCAACGTCACTCATGGGAAGATATCAAAGCAATATATAATCAGGTCGCAGCAGAAACACTTGGTGTGGTGCAACCAAATAGATTACACTTGGAACCTGGTTTCTCAAAAAAGGGAACTAAAACTTCAACTGAATAGCAAAAATATATTGAGGCAGCAATACCATCAGCTGGCAAAAGAAGTAAAGAAAGCTGCAATAAGAGACAGAGGAAAGTTTAAGAATACCATGCAGCCCTCCCAACCTGAATGAGATAAAAGAGGCGATTAATAAATTGAAAAATAATAAGGCGGCAGGCGAAACCACAAACCGCAGCTGAACTTCTACTGCCTCACATCACATCAGTATGGGAGGAGGAGAGCCTGCCTCCCACGTGGAAGCAAGGCATCATTGTAAAGTTACCAAAAAGTGGCGACTTAAAAGACAGTAATAATTGAAGAGGAGTTACTCTACTTAATACCCTATATAAGATACTTGCAGTCATAATACAGGGGAGGCTTCAGAGCAGAATAGACAACATACTGCGAGACGAACAAGACCGAATAGAAGCTGCGTAGATCAGACCAACACTTTACGAATAATCATTGAACAGTCCATAGAATGGCGTACCCCCCTGTATCTACTATTCGTCGATTTCAAGAAAGCGTTTGATACCATCAGGCGAACGGCTATATGGTAAGCACTAAGAACCAAAGGTATACCCCATAAGATAATTCGAATAACTAAAGCGATGTATGAGGATGCAGAACTTTCAATTCTTCACAACGGAAACATCAGCCAACCATTCCACACCAATAATGGAGTTAAACAAGGATGCCCACTATCACCTCAGCTATTCACCATTGTGCTGGATGACGTCGTCTTTTGAGTTTGTTGAACAGCCAGAGGTCACACGGTGCTAAATCAGGCGAATACGGTGGTTACGGAACGATATTAGTTGAATGTTTTTAGCTATAGTCACGAAGAATCAATGTACACAATCAATGAATCCATTTGAAATTTCAACAATATCGGCAAGCTCTCCAGTAGTCAATCGACGATTTTGCATCACCAATTCTTTTAATTTGTTGACGTGTAGCTCATCAGTAGATATTCCTGGTCGTCGTTGGTATGGTTCATCTTCAACACGTTCTCGATCTTCTTTGAACAATTTGTGCCAATCAAAAACATTTGCTCTTAACATTGACTTCACACCAAAGGCCTTCTGCAACATTCTGAAGGTTTCGGCGGCCGTTATTTCATTTCGTGCACAAAATTTAATGCTACTTCTCTGTTGAATAATTTTAGGCATAAAAATCGAAGAAATAACTTATCTTTGTCAAAGATTTGTCCAAATCGATAAACCAGGGAAGCTTAAAATGAAAAATCTTACTGATATTTGTACACAGCAGTATGCATTTTGTTTCAAAGTGACCTAGTCCAAGCCTTCATTACATAGAACATTGTTGTAACTACTAGATAATCTTGCTGAGCATATGTACACATGTGTTTGCAGGCTTTAAATCTCTATTCCGTAATTCGGATAATGTTATAAATAATACGGACATTATCTGAATTACGGAACAAAAATTTAGAATATTATCCTTGTATTAAAAATGCTTTTAAAATACAATTCGAATGGCATATTACATATATTAATCATTTAAATAAATAATTACATTAAAAAAGAGAAAAAAACATGTGTACTTTTTATAAAAACAAGTAATAACGTGCGTTGTTTATACATGTCATGAAAACAACAATAAAACTCTTAAGACTACAAAACAGTTTACTTTTGCAGCAAAAGCATGACGTCCGGATTATCAAGGTTTTACTATATATAATAAAAATATACATGAATTATATTAAACTCTCTAAATGGAATTAATCTTGCGCGGTTCAAAATTTTTTCGCAAAATATATTTCTTAAATTTTAAGCAATCTTTTTCTTAAGCTGATGTGCGCTTAACCAATTAAGGTCCAGCAATAGATCCCCTCATATAATAAAAAAAAATTTTTTAAGCATGTACCTGATGGCCCTTAGAAGTTGTTTGGGATGAACAAAAATGTTATCTTTTTCCATACCCTAAATAGGGCATGTCCAAAGGTTTATGAGTGGTTAAAGAATAAAATACCTACGTACGCCTTATCTCGTAGAGAAATATATATATTTTTTTGATTATTTTAAAATTTGTTGAGAAATATATTTATTTTGTTGTATTATTTTGATTTTATTATTTTTTGTTAATAAGATATTAAAAACAAAAATGTAAAAAAATTTTCGTTTACATGCTTTAAATCATAACATAACATAACATTGATAATTTTATTTTAATCGGATGATTTTTTTAGAGCTTTCGGATTTGATTTAAAAAAAAGACATAAAATTCAGAGAAATGTGTGCAATTTTTATATGAGTCGATAGAAAGATCTATGTACGAGTATATAATCCAATGTTTAAAGATGATTTCATCTAAATGTTAATTGCGGCTCCGGCTCAAATGGCTTACACTCTCTCTAAGATATCTCACCAATAAATTCTTCACAATTGGCTTCCAGTACGTCAACCGTTGCAGTCTTGTCCCTATAAGCATGAGCCTTAACATAGCCCCACGAAAAATAGTCTAAAGGCGTTAAATTGCAAGATCCAGGCGGCCAAATGCGCCTCTTAATTGAGCCAAAGTTTCGCGTACTGCATTGGATGTGGCACTCTCTTGTTGAAACCACATGTTAGCCAAGTCCAGCTGTCCCATTTTGGGCAAAAAAAATTGTAATCATCGCCCGGTAGCGTTCGTCATTCACAGTAACGTTACTGCCTTTGTCATCTTTGAAAAAAGTATGTAAAAATGTTGCCACCGGCCCGTAATCCACACAAAACAGTACATTTTTCGGGATGCATTGGCAGTTCTGGCTGCTCTTCACACCAAATACGGTAATTTGCTTGTTCACGTATCCATTCAACCACACCACCACCACAACTTCGTCGCTGAACACAATTTTCCGATAAACAAGCATGAATTTTGATAATAAAATTCCGTAATCTGCAAGCATTGTTTGTTTGTAGCCGATTCATGGTTAAATTATAGATCAAGCTGAACATGGTTGACAGTAACAAGTTACACGAAAACAGATGAGCTGCCAAAAACGGTGTTGTTAAAAAGAAAAGAAAGAAATACATTGTACGTCATAACGTTAGCCCCCCTTTCAATGACGGTTAATGTTAAATATTATCTGAACCAATTAAGAAATGACCTTAAAGTTTTTATGTAGTAGACTCTTATCATCTTTAAAATAACACAACAATGACTGCTGTACCATTCAATATAATATTTAAATTAATTTTTTAGAAAAGCTACCAAAATCATATCGAAAAATTGGTCAACAGGATAGCGCCATCTGCTCAAATTTCAAATTAATTCGTATTTTGAGCAATTCAATAGCTTTTTAATTCTGAAATACTATATTTGAAGCAGTATTAAGGATAATTAGTAATGCGTGGAGATGCTTTTGTTTGAAATAACTCCGAAAATTTGATTGGGAATTGAATTGTAAAGTTTTTCAAAATTCATTCATTCAAATGGTAGTCCTAGCTTGTTTGATTCCTTCAATTTTTCTGTTGTATTGTTTTCCGAACTAGCAAACTTTCATAGACAACCCTCTCCAGACGTTCTTGATTATATTATGTATATTATATGACCGAAAATTATTACGAACTGTGTTACTATTGTAAATAAATATCGAAAATTAAACATTTTTGGATGTGTTGTACATATTAGGTTACTATATCTTGCCTGAAATAGACTGCAGCTAAAGTAGCTATATGATGTAAAAAAATTTAACTTCTTTGCTTTTTTTTCTACTTCAGGAATTAAGCTTGGGAGAATATTTAAAAATGGAACGCTATATAAGTGCGCGAAGAACTAAGAATTTTTTCCTATTCCTTGCAAATACTCCTTCGATAACACTATGCAACAAGTGTAAAAAATTTTTTCTTACCATGAACAACCACTATATTTTTTTGATACGCTCTGATCGCCTAATCGTCTCAAAAATTATTAGCATTTCAGATTTTATGGGTAAGTTTCTTTTAGACTTTTTTCTAAAATATGAGATTTCGGAAGAGGCTGCTTCATACATCTTATGATAACTTTGAAATGACTTACTCGATTTCGTTAAGCCATATGTTAAAATATTCTAAATTATACCAGCTTTAAGTTATTTAATATCATATTTAATATAACCCGTGTTCTTGGATTTATTTAAAATCAAATTGTATATAAATATATATATTTTTTTTTAATTATAACATTTTCGATTTATAAAAATTCACAAAAAATAGAAAGCAGCAAATAGTTACAAGAGTCACTATTTATTCATAAAGTTGGATATAATAGAAATAAAATAAACCATAATTTATGAAAATCAATTAGTAAATACATATGTATTTTATTCCCAATAAAGTGAAAGCACCTAGTTCTGAAAATACAATTTTTGTTGTAATTGTATGTAATGGGTGTCGCATAAGCGATATTTTTTTCCAAAATTCATACATATCACTTTATTATACTCTCAGTGGAATCTTAGGCAATTACAGCAGTCAATTCTCAATTAACTGACATTATTTTTCATAATTAATGTAAAAAATTAACATAAAAACAACTTTATTTTTATTATTAAATTTTTAATTTTTTGATTCCATTCAATATTTATTAAAAAAGCAAATCATATAGTATTTAGCCGCACCCTGTACATTCTAATTGATCAAATCGAAAATCACTGGGATATGCGATGATAAAATAATGTATTTCAAGAGATAGATTCAAACTATTGTTTTTAATTTCTCGCATTTTTTCCCCGGAAAAGACAATTTTTTCCCGCTATCCCGGGAATCCCGCTACATAGAATGTGAAACATTGCTTTCCATAGAAAAATTTTATTGAATTCTTATTTTTATAGGTTCTTCATTCACTCAGTGTCTACACCGGCAATTGCTTTTTTTCTCCGTCACTCCTCTAGGAAGCATATTGGCTTTCCACAAAGCATATATTGCTTTGTTTCAGTTTCTTTAATTAATTTAATATTTCAATCTAAGTAGATGATTAATCCGCTATAGCTTTTTCCATATGATTTTGTGTGTGTGTGTAGTGGTGAAGATCCTTGCTAATTGGTGGTGATCTTTACTTTAACATTTTAATTTTTTCCTACCAGCAATTGTATTGGCTTTAAATCCTGAACCATGTTTAACCCCAATAGATATATACTCTATATAACAGCACTCTAAATATCTATCAGAGTGCTGGGGGGGGGTAGGTTTACAGTGTTAAAAAACTTATATTTTCTTTTATACAAATGTTATTCATTTCTAAGGCAGACCTGATAGCCTTTTTAATGACTTCTTTAAAAAAAAAAAACTTATAAGTCATAGGTATGATCAAATTCTTTCGAGTTATAACGCCTAAACCAAGACACATTAACTTCCTTGTTCCAAAATGGCATATTTTTGTTGCATAGCATTTTTTGTTGGGTTTTTTCGAGAATTTTTTCAATTTTCCGAGCGACAACTTAAACTTTTTGGCATTATTGTTTATTGTTATTACCTCTCAAAAATATCATAAAAAATTTTACTAACGAATCCGAAAAATTTACTGCAATTTTTTTTTTATATAAAGTATCTACCAGTCCTAAATGAATGGCATGATTTAGATAGAAAACAGTTTTAGCTAAGTTTTTTTCACAGAGTGTATATGTATACACCCGAACGAAAACGGATATATACAACAGAGAATAACAAATAAACAATAAGTTCATTCAGTTATGTGAAAGCTTTTAATCGTATTAAAATTGCTTATTTTTTTTTTTTTTTTTTTTTTTTTCAAAGCATACTATAAAAATTTTGTACTGCTACTACTACAAGTGCAGTTTCTTCTCTGGCCACCCTTGCTTTGGGACCATATACACATATCGTATGTAATTGTTGCGACTACATTTCTTAAATACTGAACTGTATTGCTTTAAGCGAGTTTTTGTCGTAGATTTTAAATCAGCTGCGGTATTATTACACAAAATATTTTACATATGTCATAATTATCGAGTTCAAAACTTTTATTGTATATGAAAAAATTGCAGGGATTTTAATGCCAGAATTAGTTAATCAACAAATTAAATCATTACATGGGAGGTGTGAACCTACAGCGCCATGAACAATTACAGCATTCGGACTCCGGGAAAAAAGTGCTATAGGATATTATTACCAAATGCTTACGACTTAGCTATGACAAACGTATGGAAGCTACATTGTCTTTGTCTCAGATTGGTGAAATGAAATCATCAAAATCATGGGAAAATGCTGACTTCTGGGGCCCAAATGAGCATTATGTATATACGAATATGATACCATTGATTATTAAACAGAAAAACTAACCACTCGTAATCGTTGTCCACACTGCGTTGGAAAACACGAATACCGATGTTTGAAGTGCCAGGTAAATTTGCACCAAGCACTAAGTTTCTCGCTCTAACACAATTGAACGGCTCTAGAAAAATGTAATTTTCAAGGGCTAAATAATTTATAATCTTAATTAAATACATTTATAAATTTAAAATTGCTTTTACTTATGCAAAAATAATTTTTGTTTTTTAGATAAAAAAAAAATTTTATTTGGAAATCAGTAAACACTAAACATCGTGTGTCGAACAAGTGTTGCAAGCTGCTTTTTGTCTAATACTATTTAAAATGGGCCTGTGTTTTGGATGACAACGACCACAACATTATACACCGTAAGGAATACAAGGAAGCAACGAACAATCTGTATAATCTTGCCTCTGAATTCGACGTTTTGAACATCAAGAGTATTTATTATTTCACCATAATAAATGAGTTCTTTAGTGACCACAGATTCTTCAACATAATCGATCACGAGCAGAACACAAGACGTCGGGCTCAAGGAAGGTATAAAGTGAAACAATATTTTTAATGAATATGGCAGAAATGAGCTAGGCGTCACGTTGCTGACAATTTATAATAGAATACCAGAATACCAGAAAAGTAACAAAAAAATAACTGGAAAACTACTTTTTATGTTCGCAATGAATTAATTTTTATGTAGTGTATTGAACTATTTTAATACCTTTACCTGCTGACAAGCTAGTGGCTTAGTTGGTTATATTAATTTATATTCATGTACACATACTTATGTATATTACAATAATAATAATTAAATAAAAACAACAAAAAAACAAAAATAATAAAAAATTAAGCAAATAAACACGAACATTCATTTTTTTTTTGACAGCATACTTTTTACACTACAACCCATTTGTTTACTACAGTGTTGTATTTTTTGACGCGGCAAGAGTTGATTTATTAAAGTGTCGTATTCGTTTCGCAACTAAGACCATTTCATTTAAATGGGCTTCCACTTGTCACCATTTATATACGTATATATTTAAAAAATAAAAATGGATTTACCTATTTTATTATTATCTTCTTTTATTTGTACAAAATAATTTTTTGCAAACAAAAAAATCATATTTACATACAAACATACATACATGTGTATGTACATATATAGTACGAGTATATTTATATTTTATTACTGCATATATTTTTTATATCTTTTTACTGCATATCAAAAGAATTATTGGTTTGGTTTTAAGTAAATTCGTATGAGAGTAAAAAAAGAAAAAAATAAATCATGGAACTCTATTCCATCGGTCACCGGTATACGGCCGGCTTGGTACATTAATATCTCAATCAAATATGATTAGTTTTATGTAAACAAAAATTGGGTTTGGAAAAGAAGAATCAAATATTACTGTATTTGAGGTGAATAATTATCCTTTAATATTTATTTTTATACAGTCATAAGAGATACTATGTAAGTTTATCTATTCATTTTATATTTACGTATATTGATATATTGTATATGTATATGTTGCATGTATGTAAGTATAAGTATCTGTGATCTTATAAATATAATTTAACAATAGTATTAAAACAAAAACAAAAAAAGATAAGATGTAATAATAGAAATATAGTTCAACAAATAATCTTAAAATACATACGTCCATGCATACATACATATATGTATGTACATTATTAACATGTTTGTGAAAATCTAATCAGTAACACTCGTATGTATTTATGTATGTATGTATGCATAGAAGACAGATGTTAATGCATCGTATTTCGTTGGTGTACTCCAAAATAAGTGCGATTTATTTGTATATTTGTTTTTGCTACTTATTCTATTAATTAAAATTATTAATAATTTATTAATTGCTCATTATTTGTTTAACAAATACATGGGGTATGTATATATGTAGTAGATATCTGTGTATTTGTTAACACAGTAATTTGTCATGTGAAAACTTGTTAGCAGTTTGTCTTTGAGATGATAATTCTGTTGGTGCTTCTTTGGTGTTGCTTATTCATATATATTATGGATGTTTGCAATTGCATTCGAACGATGTGCTGGGTATTTTTAAAATTGGGAAACGTGTTTCATTTACTTTGATTGAATTTAATATTTCATACAAAGTAAATTTTTCAATGTGAATGCAATTACATATCCAAATTTAATGATTCACATAGCATTATAAATACATACAATACATATGTATTAAATAACAAATGTGTTTCATTACGACATCTTGACCGACTCTGAACCCCTTAAACTTCTTTGCACTGTAAACTATATTCTGCATGTAGCTTGCACTAAAATTGACAGCTTTTGTGTCGTTTATCTTGTTAATGTGGTTTGTTGATAGTTCATCAGAGCAAGCAGTACTATTGTTGGAACAAGAATAAGCAGCCAGTGGCTATGTATGGTTGTGCCGGTATCACTTTCACCATTGCGACAAACATCCGGATGGCGTGTAAAGTCTTCGCAGTAAATCTGAAAAACACAAGAGACTAACCGTTAGATTAACTTTTCGATTTATAGCTAGTGATTGTTCAAAACAAAGTAAGAAAAAACACACACACAAAACGTAAATTTAAAAGAAAAATTACTCGGCTTTAGTGAGTTTTTTTTTTTTAATTTTAGCCAACATTGGTTGGTACAACATTGTAGCTAATGTTACAACAGCACCTTAATATGTATGTTACTCTAAAAGGATATACATATGTATGTATGTAGTGTAGTATGTTGATTTATAAATACATATGGTGGACGCAGATGAGAAATAAAATACTAACCTTTGTTAGACTATTGGCATATTTATCGACCAATTCACGTGTAAACTTTGCAGCATCGTCACCACATATTTTTCTAGCAGCGTTTTCTGAACAATCCACAAGTTCATTAATGGAACTGAAATAAAAGAAAATAATAAGCTGTTAGCAGAATTTAAAATACTTATACATATTAGCCAGTAGAGTCCAGTTTACGACCACTGCTGTACAAGAAATTTTTAGGAATTAAGTCATACACGTATACTCATACTCTTATACGACATACACATATACAACAATGCGATACAGGTTGTAATTTTAGCTTATGTATAAAACAACTATCTTTATCATAAGTCGGGAAACTGCATGTATATAGAGTGTTGGAACATATTATAAGGACACTTCTTTATTTGTCAATAATATGTCATATTGATGGAAAATTGTTCAGACCATGAAGAGCTCCAAAACTAAAGTATTTAATGCAATCCAATGAAAGAAAACTGCAGAGACTAATACAAGAAAGCGTCGAACAACTATCGCTTTTAATAAACTTTCAATTCGTAGTCCTTTCAAGTCATCAAATAGTCTGAAAAATGAACGTATTGCTCCTGTTTCAAGTCTCTGTAAGAGTCCTTGAAATGTATCTTTTCTCAGCAAACGAAAACAACGTAATAGTTAGAACAACATGCTATGGTCTGATGAAACGAAGATTAATTTGTTTAGGTCAGATGGAAAATCGTATGTACGAACATATTTTAGTTACAATTCATACTTTTGAGTTTAATAATATAAAAATTGAAGAAACTGTTAAACTACGTCCCTATTATTTATTCCATTACTGTATGGACGAAAATATTTTTAATATGGTGAAGAATGTACTTTATAAATTCGACAGTATTAAAAAATATAACTTACAAGAGTCGCTCCTAAAATACATTTAGATTAATACCAAACATACCCACTTTCAAAAACCAAATAGGTATCAATAAAAAGCAAAAAAAAAATATGACAGAAAAATTTATTAGTTTTTTGATTTGATAGGGGAAATCCCTCTTTGTTGCAAACAGGCCTTGCAAGTCTTGCAGACGTAGCAAAATGTAGCAGATATGCTAGGTTTGGGTCACAACAACAAATTACATGAAAGTGGCATTTGCTACACTTATGCATATTTACTATATTTAAGCAGCTATGTTATATACGGTAGAAAAATTCCAAACGATACCGTGTAAAAAATTATATAAAGAGAAAGTTAGTTGGATAATAATTAAAATATTTTTGTTTTGACCAAATTTTCAAAAGATTTTTATTATATATTTATTTATATATTTTTAATTTGCTAAAGGTTTCATAAAAGAAACTCACTCTGTTGCTGAAATTCGGAGCATATGTAGTAAATTGTATATATATGACAAAGAGTGATTTACGCTGATGAATTTAAAACAATTTTTTTTTCATTTTATTTGTAAGGTAAGCACTAAGCGATATACGCTTTTGCTATTGGTGAATATATCAGTATAGCAATTGATAGTTTTTATTATAAACACATATGTTACATATAACCATGTAAAAAAATAATATGGGCACTAATGTGGCACATTGAGATTCGATAAGAAAGTATGTAAAGAGAATTACTGAAACATAATTGTTCTTATTTTTAGTTAATTAACTACAGAAACAAGTTTCATTTCATTTTTGTTAAATTATTGCCCAACAAAATCTTTACCACATACATCTTCGATTCGAGACCACATACAATGTAAGTAGTACCCATCCAATGCTTATATACAATTCCTATTTACATTTACACAGCGTTGGTCCAGGGCGTCAGATGGGTCCGATGTAACAGACATTGTAAGTGAAGGTGGGATTGGTCCAACTATACAGACATTGTAAGTGAAGATTGGATGGATCCGATACTATAGACATTGTAAGTAAAGGTTGGATGGGTTCAATACCACATACATTGTAAGTGAAGGTTGGATGTGTCCAATGCTACAGACATTGTAGAACATGGTTAGTCCACTGGCACTTTTCTTTCCATTATAATTCGGAAAAATTAAAAAGAACAATTGAAAAATAGCAGAAAAAAACAAACAATATTTATAATCGAAACTACAACAATGTTATGCATTTCAAACCCAGTGGTAGTGCAATGGTTTTTTACTTCTAATATATGTACACTTAATTTTACAATGTATTGGGAATGAGACCCATCCAAATCGGATGCTAGTTGTATGTGCTTAAAAATTGTATTTAAATTTTTTCTATTGACATAATAGCATACAATCGGATGTGTTTCTTTTGTAATAACTTTTGTACTGCTGGGTGGTTGTATTTCAAAATTTAATTTAATTACACTTAAAATATAAATAATAATAATAAAATAATAATAATAATAATAATAATAAAAAGTAGGTATAAAAAACATATACAAAATATAATAATAGATGCGCACTAATTTCCGTTCTAATGTTGTTCTAGAGCAGGGGTCATCACTTATATTAGTCAGGTAAGAAAGTTTTTCGGCTATTTATTTATTATCTTCATGAATATTACAGGCAGGGTTATAAAAAAAAATCCTACTAAATATTTTCTTGAAATGTACCAAAATCAACTGCATTTGTTACCGTTATTACAAAATGTTTTTTCAAAACGGCAACTATAATTATAACAAAAAACACAATAAGACACAATATTTAATCAGTAGCTTATTTGCTTCCATTGGAATAGGATTATAGCGCATGGATTTTTTTTTTTAATTTCAAGAGATTCAATAAAAGAAATTTTAAAGAGAACTAAATTCTTGCTTGCTACACTGAGAAATGTTGATATTAAGCTACATAAATGTATGCATATTTATATTTGTTATGAATACATATTTCTTTACAGCAAATAAACTTTAGTGTATCCTCTCATTTTAAGTGTTTCGATCTCTGTGAGAACACCTGTCCAGAGTGATTAATATTTTGTCGAGGCTCCGTGGTTGTTTAAAACTGTTAGATATCAACTGGGTATAGAGTTGACAAAATTTTGGCCTACTGAAGCCGATATATTGTGGAACATTCTCCTCTAGTTGCTGTTGTTACTACATTCCACAAATTGCCTATCCTATTTATATTGTTATCTTCGAACTCCTTCTTAGGACACTTTGCAGTGCTACACTCATCAAAGTGTCTTATTCTCCTCGTGGGAAGGTAACATACAAGTTCGGAGGATTTCAACATAATTTGTTGCATTTATAAGTTTGTGGATACGATATGGTGGCCCAATACCATAGTAGCTGTAAAGAAGAACGGGCCATAAAGAAGAATAGGGTGCATGAGAGGCTAATAATGTAACAGTTTCGTCGCGCGGGATGAGTCTATATTACCTAATTGCCCATTGATCTCCAGACTAGCATCGTAGCCGCTGGTTATGAGAGTGACAAGCAGGGCACATATAAGAAAGTGGAGTTGCCGGTTTGGCTGACTGTTTTGTATTTAATGCATGTTTCATATTTTTTTTATTTTATACCTAATACTGCTTTTACACAACTTTTTACACGATATCGTTTGAAATTTATCTAACGTGTAAAAATAAGATTAGGTGAACTTTATTAAAAATATAATATAAAAGTAGTAGATGTTTACATTCGCAAGGATTCTTAAGAATTAAAAAGAAAATAAAATAAAGAAATGGAATCTATCTGAAATATCGAGAGGTTTGCCGGCAGTTAGTTTATTTGGTGTAAGCCATTGATGTTCCTTTCATGGGACAATTGTCACTTCTCGTCAGCGTTGCCGTTGTAATACTAAAGTATCACCTTTGACCATTTTTCATGCCAATGACTTTTTATGACCATTCCTTTTTTTAATGTAACTCATTATATCATTTTAACGAAATATATACCTCTTTTTTACCCTTTTTTAAAATGAGTAAAAGTTCCAAAATTCCTCACGAAAATTCTCAGTACACTTAGCTTTTATATACATATGTATGTTAAATATACATCATTGTGAACATAATTTTTGATATAAAGTTTGACAATTGTGTAAAAGAACTGATGATCAATTGCGATTATTCATTGGTTTATGTAAGTATGTGTTTCGGCTTAAGTTTTGACAGCAAAAAGCTTTTATATATTTTTTTAGTAGATTTCCATTTAGTTTTGTAGTTTCGCATGCCATCAATATTCACATACATTTTATCACATCTGCAACAAAATAAATGCAAATGGACAAGTTAGCATTACACTCCCAAATATTTAATTGTATTAACTTATAAAAATATATTTGCTTATTTGTGTTTAAATCAAATAGACTAGATGAGCAGAAGGCTTCATCCAGAAATATGGAAAACCATAAGAAAACTGCTTAACATATATTATCGCTATTAAAATTTTATGTTGAACTATTTTGGAGTAAAGTTGTCTTGAGCGATGAAAGTAGGAGTATAATATATAAGTGTGACGAAAACAAAAATTATAAAAAATAGAAGTTCTGACATCAAAACTTATACCCACGATGGAGCATGTATGTAGGTAGGTAGTTACGTATTGGCGGCTTGGGTTGGCATTTAAGTTATTGTTAAAACAATTACGGATCATGAATAAAATGGGTGTTTTTGAAAGTTGCTACTTCCAACAAGGCAATAACCTAAAGCAAGCTGTATAAGGGATTGTTTATTATACAACGTTCCCAAAAGGCTTCATTCTACTTATTAGTCACTTGACATAAGCCCCACAGACAATTTATTTGATAAATTGGATAAGCTAGTACAAAAATAGTGCAATTAAAAATAAACAAGGCTCTTGTGTAACTGTAATAAAAAATTGTATTTTAAGTGAAAAGCAAATTTAATGAGTAAATATGGCTCTACAAAATATACATAAATTAACAATAAAACAATTTTTAAAATTTTATTGGGAACAATTATTTACTTAAAACTGCATGGCATGTCTACCTTTCTGTATGCAGAAAACTGAATTTCATATTTTTCTTTAAACTTAATGGATATGTTATGCAAAAGCTCATATATTTTTGTTTTATTTTTCGCGCATTGTATCGTTTTTGAAAGTCCAAGCATTAAAGTTCTTTGTAAAATCCAGTTTTCGAGGGGTTATTACTACTTTCCTGTGCGAATGTGTATTATTACATGCATATATATTTACTTTGCCTCATAGGAATGCTTCCGCTAAAAGAATTTTTTAAAACTATCACTGATTAAAAATAAACTTATAAAAACTTGTGAATCCATGCTTTCGTCTCTAAATTTGATCGAATCGGAGCTGGAAGAATGGAATTAACTACAAAATATAGTATAAGTATTTCTAAAAAGTGATAAACGTTATCAAAAGTTTTTGTAAAACTAACTTCTTTTTTTTCGATAATATGACCAATATTTGAATGCATCTGTGAATTGTTTTTTAGTTTTAACATTGATTTATAATTTAATATATAAAATTACTTTTGTTTTAGTTTAATGTATTTAATCAACTGTTAAAAATCGTTTTTGTTTTTTTTTTAAATTGAAATAAATTTATGTTTTTTTTTTAAAAACCCTTTTTTGACATTTTTTTTCTTAAATACTCTTTTCATGACACTTTTTCAAAATTGTCAGCACCAGTCCTGCTTTTCATTTTACATGTATTCTTAAGGGGGTGATACATTGGCAAACATTTGTTTGCAAACATCGCAAATAGTCAATCGCATACATGGATAATTTACATTTCCACTCTTTAAGGGGGTAATACATCGGCAAACATTTGTTTGCAAACATCGCAAATAGCCAATTATAAGAACGTAGTCAAAAAAAATATATTACATATAAATATAATAATAAAGGTGAACAAATAATTTCATATGCAAAAATAAATTTAAAAATCAACAAATTTTTCTAAAAAAAAGAAATTCGAAAAATATACATTGAACTTATATTTAGCAACGGGGTGTAACTTCGTTTTGGTCTAGCTTTAAGAGATTTGTTAGAGTTTTTGTTAGTATTGATTGTCACTTTAGTTTTAAGCTCTCCATCAGTTTCTACTTATAATAACCGGTTATCCGGTTATTTGAATAATTATTAACCGAAAACCGGTTTTTAAAAAATTTATACTTTTGGAATTATTCGAAAACCGGTTTTTGAAAAAAGTCGAATAATCAATTTCCCTAGTAAATGATATTAATTCATATACAAAACAATCAAATTGTGGAATTAATTTTGATTTTTCTGTATCTACATAAGAAAGTACAAGTTTGTAAACAATATATTAAAAAATAAAATCTAATTCTATTTGCCTTTTTGTAGAATTTTATTGCTTTATTTAAAAATACTTACTGTACCAAAAATAAAGTCCGCGTCTGTACATAGTGATCACGAGCTTACCACAAGCGAAATCAAGCTCAAAGTGAGCTGTCGAAGAAGAAACATCAGAGTCGCAAGACGAAAACGTCTCCGCCTGCAGCAACTCCAGAATAACATGACCAGGAACGCATTGGCCATGGCAATACGCGAGCAGTTACCAATAAGCTACCATCACACGTGGGAGAGTATCGCAGCAACATACAATCATGTCGCAGAGGAAACACTGGGTGTAGTGCAGGTACATAGAAGAACATGGATATCAGACGATATTTGGACCTGACCTCTCAAAGGAGGGAACATAAGTTGCAGCTAAACAACAACAATGTAACGAGGCAGCAATACCAACATATGGCGAAACAGGTTAAAAAAGCTACACGAAGAGACAAAAGGAAGGTTTAGTTAGAACAGCAGAGAAAGCAGCTGGACAGAATAACATGAGAAAACTACACCAGACGATAGACTATCTCACAAACAGAAAGTGTAGACGGAATCAAGCAGTTACTGATCGCAATGAGATAATAACGAAGTTGAAGAATAATAAAGCTGCAGGCAAAGATGGCATACAAGCCGAAATCTTACGAGCGGACATTACAATTGCAGCTGAATTACTACGGCTCATATCACGTCAGCATAGGAGGAAGAAAGGCTGCCATCAACCTGGAAGAAAGGCATCATTGTGAAACTACCTAAAAGTGGCGACTTGAAAGATTGAAATAACTGGAGAGGAATTAATCTGCTTAACACCCTCTATTAGTAGTCATAATACAGGGAAGGCTGCAGAGCAAACTAGAGAACGTATTGCGAGACGAACAAATAGAAGCTGCGTAGACCAGGCCAACACCCTACGCATCATAGTAGAACAGTCTCTAGAATGGCGTACCTACTGTTCGTCGACTTTAAGAAAGCCTTCGATACCATCAGGACTGCCATATGGAAAGCATTGAGAAAAAAAGGAGTACCTCAGAAAATAATAAGCAAGGATGTCCACCCTCATCTCTACTATTCACCATCGTACTCGATGAGATCATATGCAAAGTCTGTTCACAAAGGAGAGGTTTAACATGGAGCCTTTCACGACAACTCGAGGACCTGGATTATGCGGATAATATTTGCCTTCTTGAGATAAATATTAAGAAAACTAAATTAACAACAATAGCACAGAAAACATCATATTACAGGGCCGGCCAATAAAGTGTGTAGATAGCTTCTGCTATCTTGGAAGCACAATGGCAACAAATGGTGGTGCAGAAATAGACGTTAGCAACAGGCTCAGCAAAGCAAGGTCAGCATTCGGACGATTACAGTCAGTATGGAGAAGCTCATACATATCCAGACGAACCAAGCTCAGAATATTCAACGCATGTGTAAAGTCAATTCTGTTGTACGGCAGTGAAACCTGGCTTGTGTCTAACACCATCACTCAAAACATACAGGTATTCACCAACAAGTGCCTTAGAATCATATGGCAGATATTCTGGCCTAACACCATAAGCAACATAGATCTATGGAATTTAAAAAACAGAGAGCCCATACTGAAGCAGATAAGGCAAAAAAAGTGGAGATGATCCATCTCCACTTAAGGCCATACCTTAAGGAAAAATCATGGTAGTATTACAAGGATGACACTTGAGTGGAATCTTCAAGAATCAAGGAACCGCGGTCGACCAAGTAACACCTGGCGACGCACAATCATCCAAGAACTAAGGCATAACAATCTTACATGGGAAGAGGCAAAGACAACAGCAGCAAACAAATCGTCTAAGATGGAAATGCTTTGTGGAAGCCCTATGCTCCCAAGAGGAGTAAAGGAAAAAAAATATGATAATTTGGTATCAGTAAGAGAGTTATTTTTTACTGAAAAGGCTTGAAGGGAGAGTATATGTATTCTTATTTACGATTTTACATTTCAAAAAAAGATAAATTCAGATTTTATGCAAATAATTTTTTCATAAAATTTAGATTTTTGAATATGTACATACATACTTATGCAAATGCGTATATAAGTATACTGATATGTTTCTAAAATATATTATAGTAACACTTACCAACATATTGTTTTAATGTTTTCATTAATAGTTATGTTCTCTTGACTCTCCTGGTTCTTATTGGGTTTTAAAAATACCATTGTTTCTTTGTAACGGTTAGCACAGACTTCAAATTCTTTTTTAGCCATTTCAGAGCAAGGAGCGTGCTTTAGATATTCTGTTACAAAAATAATAAAAGAAAAAAGTGTATATGTTTTAGCAGATAGGTATTAACAAATAACCCATGAACTGTAATAAAAAATATTGGGGTTTTTTTACAGTTACACAAGTTTTAGTCATAATAAAGCAAAGAAATATATTTTTAGTATCAATAAAACGAGCTTTGTTGGATAGAAAATTTAATGACTTTTATGTGTAAATATAATTTCGACCATGTAGCGCATACAAGTCGCAATCTGGATATTAATTTCACAAACTTTTCGTAGTGTATGGGAACGTATTTTGCCAATAACTCTTCTAATGTTGATATCCAAGTGTTCAATTGTCTCTGGTTTATCGACGTAGACAAGTGACTTTACATAATCCCAAACAAAATTATTCAATGGGATTATATTATACGATCTTGGTGGACAGTTAATTGAACCATTACGTAAAATTACTCCTTTGAGTAAACCAATTGTAGAGCGCGTAGTGTTGCTCTGTCCTGTTCGAGCCACATGTCAGCAAGATAAATGCCAGCTAATTGAGGAACGAAAAATTTCCTATCCTATACCGTTTACCATTGACAGTAACATTCTGACCAACATCGTTTTTGAAGACATATAGACAAATGACTCCGCCAGCGCATAAAGCACTAAACAATAAATTGCTGTGAAAGTCATGGTGATTCCGCAGAAGCGAAAAACCGTTTTTTTTATCAGTAATTCAAGATTTTAAAGACATTGCAAAAATTGCAAAATATGATTCTTGTTGTACTCGACAGCACTTAAAAAAATGGTATCACTTATTACTATTTTCATTCTTTTTTGTGGCATAGTTTTTTCTTGTACACTTTAATTTGACGCGCACAAAATAGAATACATTTCTTTTTTGTTGCATTAGTTGTTGTAAGAATTTTGTTGTTGTTTTTCAGTATTTTGTAAAGCCTTAAATACACTCTTTAAAAATAAAAATTAAATATTTAAATTCATCGTATTTTAAAAAACGGATATAAAGACTTAATTCTAGAGAATAAAGTTGTACACTTTATTTTGACGCTCACAATATATGGATTCAAAACTAATGTAAAAAAGTATTGAGTAAAGAAGGTAAAGAAACCTTATGTTTCAGCCCAATAAACTATGTAATTGTATTTAGGAATCTATCAACCACTTTACACAGAAACAACCGACATACACTTCTATTAGTTCAACATAAAGCTTATAATATATGTAATTCTCATATTAGCCACTGTTTTTCATTACCTTCAATACATTTTTGTTCAAACATAAGGTACCGGAAATCACAAGTTTAAAGTTTAACCTATGACATAAAATTTTAAAAAGCGGCACACTGAAATCCTGCTTGGGAGGCAGGATTTCAGAACAAAAAGCGGGATAGTCCCATGAAAAACAGGACTTCTGGCACCGCTAATGTCAATACTTATTTTCTAGTTACGACTGCACTAATTAAAATGTCGACAACTTTTCTTTTATGAGCGAGTAAAGATACATTAGAGACAACAGTTCTTGTGTATTTCTGGTTCATTAAAATGCACTAGTGAATCTTTGGATCAAATGCCTCTATATGATCGCAAAATAACTATCCAGTCAATACTTCTAAAGTCTACTGGTGGATTTTCAATGACAAGCTAATAATAAATGTCAATAGATGATTACATTGGATGGGGTACTCCTCGAAATTAATTTTTCTTTTATTTTTTTAAACAAACAAAAAGGTACGCTTACCTATAAAAATCGTTAACTTTAAAAGTGTGTTCAATTAATTTGCCATGTCAGTAAAAAACTTACTATGTATTTTGATTTGGTACATCAAATATTTTTTAGTTATAACGTAATTTTCAGTTACGAAAAATAATGCAAAAAAACGAGATTTCTAAATCCCGAAAATCGCGGGACTTAAGAAATTAACCCTAATGTGAGGTAAAAAAAAACTAAAGAATTTAAATTTTAAACAATATGCTAATTTTTTTTTAAACTTTTTATAATAAAATATATAAGATGATGCATCAATCGTTTAACTCCTTTACACTATGTCGTAAGAACTTCAGGTGAGAATATCATATCCACACATACGGTGCCAACACAATCTACCAATCAACACTAAAACAAACAAGTATGCGAGAGGAAAATTCGGCAAAAGTGGAAGTGATTTTTTCAGTATGCTTTGGTCACCCTATTCTCCGAGGAATAATGAGCAAGCATAATTTTGACATTATTTCAAGTGCTCCTCGCTTTGACGATACTATGGCCGGAAGGCAAAGACAAAACAATAATAAGTTCAGTCCTTTTCTAGATATGAGAGATGGCTGTAAAGTTAATATTTCAATATTTTACAACTGTTACGGCTATTTAACTATTGAAGATAAATTGGTGGCTTTTCGGATTCGTTGTCTTTTTAGACAATAAATATCGATTCCAAATTAGGATATGAGTGGAAAGTCTAACCAAAAAATTAGAAGCCTAAAAAAACTAAATGGAGTTGATCGTTTTGGATCTTACTGATAGATTGAAAGATCAAAACACCATTTCTGATAACTATTCAAAAGATAGATTTTGAATAAGAAAAAAAATCTTCGTATGGAAGTTGGCATACATCGATACAGTTCGAAAAATAAAACATTTATTTTTCCAATATGATTATTTTCAAAAAATTCCTTTATACACATTAATAATTGAATGTGCAATTTCGAAAAGAGCACATGTCCGAATATTAAAAGTTTACAGGAAATGAAAAAAACTAATTATTTTTTAATGATGTATAATAGTTCAACAAATTTTATAAGGATTATATTTTGGGGCTACTTTTTAACCGAAAATTACAGAAGTATTTGGATATTGATTTTATTATATATGTTTGTTTATATATTTAAAATTAATGAGATGTGCCCTTTTCGAAATTTATAATATCGAGTCTACAAAACTTAACGAAAAAACCATATTAATTTACAATAAATGTTATTTTAAATATTAAAAAATTAAAGGCAATACTTCTACTAAAAATAAATAATATACTTTTATCAAAAATCGTCTTCAGTAAGATCTTTTTCATTTGTAGTTGGCCATTGCAGTATTTCGTCATAAAATTCTGTAAATTCTGCCGGTATATATTGCTTGAGTTTTACAATATCTGCAATTTTCAGATAACTAATGGGTACTTTGTCTCTATAAATAAGCTCGATAAGGAAGAAGAAGAAAAATAACGGTTTTGTATGTTAAAAAAAAAACGGTGCTGCATCGTATGTTTTTTACTCTTTGTTTAAACAATAATTTCGAAAAGGGTACATCTCTTAGAGTTGTGACATATCTGCTATGACGTCTAAAGTAGAAATCATGCTAGGGAGGTTAATTTTTCGAGCGTAGTAGGTGCAGGGAAGCATTTGAGACTCATTGATATGAAGAAACGCATTTGTCAACATGTGCGAGATATGCCCTTTTCGAAATTGCATATTCAATTGCTTTCGCTGAAATTGCGATATTGGTTTATGGTACAACATCTGCGGGCGACGTATCAAAAATATCATCTATTAGAAAACGACGGACATGCAGCAGCTACAAATCTAAGTGCGGTAGTAAGAGCATCATATGCACAAATTTATAGGCAAAATACAACAAATTATTTACTCTTCATTTATTGAGAAAACTTAATTTCTTGCACTTCTTCCGTAAAACTAATTCATTGAAATAAATCGATAAACATTAACGAAGCAAAATGGTCCTTTAGCTAAGATTTGTAAGGTTTTGTTTTGTTGTCTTCCCTTACATCATAGAACACTACAAATTTCGTAGATGTACTGCAAAAAAATTAAAAAATACCACGTTAGTTAGCGTTTTAAGTTGATGTGCTGAATAATTCGGCAGTTAAAGTAAACAGAAAAGTGGCCAAAATGGTCAAACCAGCAAAGTAAAATTCATTTCGGGATTTTAAAATCCCATTTTTTCCGGTATTTTCGTGGTCGGGAATTTCCGATTGGAAACCCTATCGAAAACAAATGGTTAAATTTAAGCTGACAAAGCTTACAATGCTGAGACTAGATCTCGAATATATATTTGAAGAAGAGTTTGGTTTGAAATTATAAAAATGAATGTTAAAGTTACTTTCAGCGTTGCCATTTTGGTCCGATCGGACCAAAACACCCATTTTGTTCACAGATTGTGAAGCGATTCTTAGTTGTATCAATAAAAACTTAAATGACAACCTCAACTCCTATATACATAGCTATACCAAAACGAAACTGCCCACATATATATATGCTCTATAGTTGCCATTAAGTTTTTATGTCGCAATTCCTAGTTTTATCGCCAAAAATTTTGTTTTCCGTCACATTGACGGTGATATATATTTCACTTTTATCGCTCTGGGGAACTGTGATTTAAGACATCATCACTTTATTTTGGGCAATGTTGATAATGATTGATATATGTAGGTTCTTTATGACCAATGCTCAAATATCTGGACATGTGCTATGTGAGTGTTCAGCCATCCCGGTCCAGAGGATGACGTATTTCTTATCTCACCAAATAGGATTACTGGATTTATTCGCAGCCTCAATCTAATGTAGTGAACTTATAGTCGTGGCCAGAGTTGTAAAAAACCCAACCCACCGGGTTTAATTGGGTTTTTTGATGGGTTCTAAAATGCTTCTAAATTTATTTCATTTCTACAAAATTTTTTGTTTGTTAGTACAATTGTGTTGTTTTAGTATTTATAATGCAATATAAAAAACTCACCCGGGTTTTTTTTTTTTAAATATAAAACCCCAAAAAAACCCAGGAGGGTTTAACTGTGTTAATTAATGGGTTGCCAACCCCTATCGAAGTGCATTTTCGCGCAACACAATTTTAGGAAAAAGTATATGGAATGCAACTTTCAAGAATGTATTTTCATATCTAAAATCGGGGTAACTAAATAAATATAATTTGTTTCTCAATTTACTACTTGAATTTTTGGTAGACAGCGAACTGTTGGTAGAGTTTTTGAAAATTTTTGGTAGGAAATCAATTTCTTTCGTGGCAACGCTGTTTGCTTTATTATTTTAAAATTTATAAAACTTTTTATTTAATATAAAAGATATAAATGCCTAAAAAGATTTAATTTCATGATGAATTATTTCAAATATTAACAAATTCATTAGTAATTAATTTGTATTTTGATTTAAATAATTTATATTTTTCTTTTTTTTAAATTAAAGTAAAAACGATTAAAAATCAAAAAGATGTCATTGAATTAAAGTTCTGTCATTGAATTATGTTTTTTGTATGTCCAGTATATGACAAGAAGAAACTCTACAATTGTTGTCACAGCTGGTTATTGCAACAATACAGATACCAAAAGCGCATTTGAAAAACAATAAATCTTTTATTCAAGGACTGGATACTCTCAATAAAGTTTTAAGAATTGTTTTTTTTTTTCGTCATTTGTGATGTTGCTTTTTGAATTTTTGTAAAATCCCTTAATGTCCTTAACTCAAAGAAAGGCTTTCATATGACTTTTAATTGTGCTGCAGTTGCTGTTCTTTAAATATATATTTTTTATTAACCCTGGGACCGTAACCTTTTTTTTTATACATAAGCACTAACCATTAGTCGAAACGACTAACACACACCTACAACCGATTTTTACAAATTTTTACATTGTCAATTGTATTGTTAAAAGTAGCTTTTTTACTTTGTTTTGAATAAAAATTAAAGAAGATATTTACCTTTTTGTTGAATAATAAATGAAATTTTAATTTTTTTTAGGAAAATATTGTAGGAGACTCTATTGAAATTAACTATTTTAATTAACAAAAAAAACAACAAATTAATATTTAAATCTACAAATTCAGTTCATATTAAAGAAAATAAACCAAATTATAAGTAAATAATATAAAATATTTATATTCATTTTTTATTAGTATTTATTGCACGGTTCTTCAATGTGTTACGCTCTTACCACATTTCGTGAATATTGCGTTTGTCATTATACGCTATTAATAGGGATAAAAACCGCAAATCGTGCTTTTATTTAGTTAAAATCATCAATTAAATCTTTTTTAAAACTAATTTTGGTTCACCAAAAAAATATTCATATTCATTAAAAATTTAACAAAATATAAGATTTAAAGGTGCACAAACATTAATCACTAGTCGAATCGTGCTTTATAACTAAAAACATAAGAGTTACTGATGATATGCTCATTAGAAGACTGGCGACAGAGAATACAGAAAGTTCTAGTTGATCGCACAATCAAATAAAAAGCTGCATATGAAAATAAAGGCGATGTTAGTCGAATCGACTAAGGTTACGGTTCTAGGGTTAAAAAGGGTTTTAGTATAATAACTAAATTAGTACAATTTATCTAACTTTATATATAATTCACAAACATTGTCATTTGCGTCAGTATATCAACGATAGAAAAATATAATTTTTAACTCGAAGGAAAACTGACAAAATTAATTTAAAATATTATAACCTTTTTAGATCGTCTGAGTTCTTTGTAATTGCGTTAAATAAAATAAATAATACGTAGTTGTTGTTTTAATTCGCGTTCCTTTTTATTTTCACACTTTTATTTTATACAATTATAACTAAGCAGTAAGCAACTTTTTATTATCCACCTTATACACCAATTTACTCAATTCACGACTTTTAGTACGACTTTATACAATGACTCCCAAACTGTAAGTAACTAACTAAGCACAATGTGCCACCTTTTATAGTAAATTATCTTCAATTTCGAATGTTCTTATAGTTATTATAAGAAATTTATATTTATCTACGTTATATTCAAAAGATGTAAGATCATAATACACAAAAGATATCGAACTGTTAACAGCAAATATATTTATGGTAGTGCCGGATAAATTGAGAGCCTTGACACAAACCCATAAAATAAATGCATAATAAAGTATAAAGGTAATACTACTACTATACTAATTTGGTGTGTCTTTACTTTAGGCATTGTTTATTGTCGTAACAGTATTAATTATTTCGTAATTATATTATTATAGTGTTTGTTTATGTATCTCAATTCAATTCTTGCAGCTTGAACTAAGTAGCTTAAAAACACTTATTTTACAGAGTAACCTTGCATTCTCGAATTAGTTTAAAATTAAAATTGCAATTGGACTAGATAATTTCAGATACGCAACTTTGCCAATGATAAAATGTTTAATTTAGAGTATTTCTTTTTGTTTTTGTTGTGATTTCGCAACTTTCACTTTAACCATCTGTCACAATTACGCCTTTAAAGTATGTATCTAAAAAAAAACTCAAACTTATATACATAAATGAAAAATTTGATTTAATGTTTAATTTCTTTTATATTTCATTCACATATTATATCAATAAAATCATAGCCTGCTAGTTTATTCAATCTAACTGAACGGGATAATGTCTGGGGCTGAATGGCTTAATTTGTATATTTACGTTTTATTTTTAAAATTTTTCTTAAAGTTGCGCACATTACTTTTAATATACTAAATCCAACTTACTTTTACCACACTTTTGTTTTATATGATTTAATAATGTTTTGCGGTAAAAATAAACTTTTCTTCAGGCTTTTTAAATACTTTTTTGTAAGCTGCGTGAGAATTATCGATATCGATTACTATAGTTTGATAGCTGTGAATGTCATGCTGTGTTTACATATCTATTTAGTAAAGTACGGTAAGTTACAGGTAATCGTTTAAAGCCAGAACAACGCTTCCAAATCGTGGAAATTTACGTTGAAAAAAATGAATCTGTTCGCGAAGTTTATAGAGCACTTCGTCCACTTCGATGAAGCTCATTTCTATTTAAATGGCTATGTCGATAAGCAATATTTCCGTATTTGGAGCGAAGACAATCCACAAGCCGTTAATGAATCATCGTTATACGCACAAAAATTAACAGTTTGGTGCTGTCGGCACCATCGGTCCTTATTTATTTCGAAATAAGCAAATTGCGAGTGCTATCGCTAAATCAGCTAAACATCAATTACATTTAATACCAACAAGACAGCGCAACTTGACATACAGCGCGCTTAACAATCGATTTATTACAATATCAATTTGTTAACAACTTCTTTTCCAGAAGTGGTCCTGTTCTCTGGCCCTCTCGTTCATGCGATTTAACGCCTCTGGATTTTTTTATGGGGCTATGTTAAGTCAGTGTTTTATGTCGACAAACCAGCATTTGAAACCAATATTTAAACCATTATTGACGCCATACTGCCAGATTTATTGAAAAAAGTAGTCAAAAATTTTATTGATGGAATAGACCATCATATATAAAATATATTAAAAAAATAAGTGCCCTCAAATTATCAACCAGATTAAAATAATACAAATTTAAGTCCAACAGCATTTCTGCCTTGTATTATAATTTTATATATAAAGCGTGTTTTTTGTAGAGGTATAGAACTTTAGGTGGGCATTACTTTTCAAGATGGCGACCGATTTAACAGCAGTCAAGTGATTTATTCTCAGTTTGGTTTGGCAATTCATCATAAATAGACTCACGCCCGGCGTAGTTTCGTCGAATGGACCCAAAACGAGATTATCGTTGTTCCCGGGCTTAATAGACGAATTTTGTTTAGCGATGAAGCGCACTTCTGGTTGTATGGCTACGTCAACAAACAAAACTGCTGCATTTGGAGTGAAGGTAAACGTCAAGTGTATGTGGAAACACCGTTACATCCAGAAAAACTGCTTGTTTGGTGCGCTTTATGAGCTGGTGGAATCATTGGTCCGTACTTTTTCAAAAACGAAGGTGGTCAGTCAATGGTGATCGGTATAGAGCCATGATTACTAATTTTTTCATTCCTGAATTGAATAACCATGATGTCCAGGAGATGTGGTTTCAACAAGACGGCGCAACATGTCACATAGCTCGTGCCTCAATAGATTTATTGAAAGACACGTTTGGTGACCGCCTAATTTCACGTTTTGGACCTGTGAATTGGCCCCCAAGATCTTGTGATTTAACACCGCTAGACTACTTTCTGTGGGGCTATGTAAAGTCATTGGTCTATGGGGTAAAACCACAAACGCTTGACCATTTGGAAGACAACATTCGTTGTGTTATTGCCGATATACGGCCACAAATGTTGGAAAAAGTCATCGAAAATTAGACGTCCAGATTGGACTACATCCGCTCCAGCCGTGGCGGTCATATGCCAGAAATCATATTTAAAATGTAATGCCACAAGATTATCTTTCGGATAAATAAAATTCATGTCAATCGTTGTTTTATTGCAACTTAAAGTTCTACCCCAAACCCCACAATTATCCACTATACTCCTAATTCTCTTCTATTGACGTACCATCTCTTCTAAAATCATGTTCTTATCGCTTTTCTCAGTCTATTGAACTGAAAAAACACATAGTCAGAGGTTCTCTGTCAGCTTTGTCACTGTAGGAACTGATCAAATGCGTATGGGTTCGAAGACATTGCCTTTTTTCCATTTTTTCCACTAAAAATGCCTTAAGAACCATGATGTTAGGTGTTCATAGTCATTTTTAGCACACAATCTATCCATAAATGCATAAAAATCGTATATTTAATTTTCAACAATTTTTCATGGATGTATGTATGTATGCTTTATTCGTCAATGTACCCAAGCCACACCCCAAACCCCACAATTATCCACTATACTCCTAATTCTCTTCTATTGAGGTACCATCTCTTCTAAAATCATGTTCTTATCGCTTTTCTCAGTCTATTGAACTGAAAAAACACATAGTCAGAGGTTCTCTGTCAGAGGTTCTCTGTCTCTCTATAAAAAACACCCCTTATATAATATAGAGTAATTATAAAAAAAGTATTAAGTATTAAGCGCTATTTATGATGGCGTTTTTTAATCATAATTGGTGATGAGGGATATATTGTTTATGCTAAGGGTAATGGTCATCAACTCAGATCATGTTCACTTGCAACCAAAGTATAGCTTGCAATTTCAAAAACGATTAACTAAAAAATGTTTTAAAAAAGACCAATGCTTTTAATACATGAATCCAAGACTTTACATTTGATTTGCACGCAAGATCGAATGTTGTCTTTTAACATATTGTTACGTTTAAACCTTTTTTAAAACGTTTGAGATTGCATTAAAATAAAACTAAACCACTTTGTTGTTGTTACAGTTTCTTTATTTACTTCACTATAATTTTTATACTGTTTGTCTTAATACAACACTTAATATTCGTTTACACAACACTTTTATTTCCGCTTTAACACAGCTTTGTTTATTGACAGCCAAACGATAACTAACTAACCTGTAGGTAAAGCAGCCCCATTATATACCTAATTGCCTACAGTTTGGAAGGTTCAGGAAATATCGACCATCTTCTATTTCCATATCCGTTAATTCAAATGTTGCGTAAAGATGATCGTTGTGGCAGTGCTGCCAAATTGACAGAATGATGAGTATTCATGTCTATTGAATCGTTGGAGCATCGACGCAATAAAGCATACATCCAATTCTGTTTATACACGGTCTTGTAATAACACAGTTTAGAAAAACAAATTTTGATTCCGCTTTTATACGATTTTTGTGAAATAACACGGTCAAGAAAAAAACTGATTCCCTTTTTACACCATTTTCTTAATACAATATAACACGGTCTAGAAAAAATCCGTAAACAGTACATCCTCTTCCTCCTTCCCACAACCTATCTTGTTATGCATTGCATTAGTAGTGGCATCCAATGAGTTTCGGTCTCCAATAGCAAAAAATTGAATTGAATTTAAAAAACTATAAACTGCTCTTAATATTTTCTTCTTGAATTGATTTGTTGTCAATTAGAAATAATTTTGATTATTTTTACTACATTTTTAAAAAATATCAAAGCCACTATGTACTAATTTCGTTACTAATTTGGTGCTTGTTTAAAAAGCCGTAATTTTGAAAAGTTATTACATGTTTATATTAACTTACCATCTTGAAACTCGCCTTTATTGCACAAATCGCGTATAAATTGATTCGTTCCATGATATAATTTATTAAATTGGTTTCTCTGTTGCAAGTCCATGCAACGTCGTGTATAACTTTGAATACATCTGACACCCTTACGCAGTTCACTGTAAAAAAAGTAAGCATTAAAATAATTGCTATATTAATAATACTTAACAAAAATATTAATTTTTTTTTAATATCTAACAAACTAAAACCACTTTGCTATCTGGCTGCACAGTGTGCCGCCTAGAACAAGCTAGCTCGACAATAACAACATTATAAGTTCTGAAAACTGTTAATACAGTTAATTAGAGCATGCTAATGTTTTGTCAGAAATGACAGCAATATTTTGTCAGAAATGTCAAATGTGTTACAACATTTATGAAGCTAAGAGTACAATATTTTCGAAATAAATACATAAAATTTGTTGCATTTACGCTACTTGTGCGTATACGTCTAAGGTGTTCTTCTTTGATGTGAAGTGGTAAATTATTGATGGGTTTAAAACCAAGAGTAAGTAGTTTCTTTATACTATTATATTTAATATTATTCAACCTTTTAGTTAAAGAGGTAAATAAATAAAAAAAATAAAAAGTTATTAAACTAGGAATTAAAAAGACGACAAGTAAAAATCCCCACATTTTCCTGGACTGTCTTTTTATCAAGTGTAACATACACCATCATAGATGAAAATAATTCTAAAATTTCTTACTCGAATCTGTCAACAAACTATTTATTTTCTTTTTAGCAGAAGGCAGTTTAACTGTATCTAATATGGTGATTTTTAATGAATGGTTCAAAACTTCCAGTAATGACAAATATTTTTTTAAATTTTGTTGCCCCAAAACATGATCTGAGCAACAGCGACGAGTAATCGGTAAAGGAGATCTAGGCAGTTATATCCAGATTTTCTGCAAAATTTTGGAAGAAGTAGGAGAATTCCAGAAGAGTTCAAGAATGCTTTTTGTCATTTAAAAAAGAATGGCTAGAGGGTGATATAACGTTACGTACATAATACGATGATATGGTATCATCAGTGTTGGCAACCCACTGGGTATAAACCCACCCTGGTTTTATTGGGTATTATATTTTAAATGTGTTCGTAGTTTATTTACAACAAATATAAGTATAATTTACGTATTGGAAGTACATATTAATTTAGTCGAGTATTTTTAGCTCAAAAAAGATAATGAAGTATCAAATTAATCAAAATAAAAGTTTTCGCCCACAAATTTCCGAATCCCATCTTTTGAGGCAATCCAACTTTTAAGCCGATTTTACATTTATTGAAAAGAAGTTATTCCCTAAAAAACCGAAGAGTAGGCTTGCAAGATGCCTCTTTCAAAACAAAACGAAGGTATGTTTTTCAGGAATCCTGACTTGGCTTCAGGCTTTAACATTCATTTAGAAAAGTTTTAGAGCTTTGCATAACATTAGGGTTTGCATTTAATCGCAGTTTTTCATAATCGCATTTACGATTAATCATAGTTAATTTAAAACAAAACTAAAATTTATAAATCTTTAATTGACAAAACAAGAGTAATACTCGTTTCATAAAAACTAGTCCAAAAATAATAAAACTTTAGAGAAATTCAAGCATTTAACGAGTAGTCACTAGAAGGAGATATAATTCCTTTACAAAAATTGGTTGCTATTAAAAATGCTCTTTATCATTCTGTTGAAGAAGGCTTCAACGTTTGAATAGCCTTGTGTAGCCTTTGTTTTAATCTTTGTTTTGCTATATAAGAAAAATTCTAGGCTCAACATATCAGCAGCACAGCAAGAGCTCTATCATTTTCCACGTATAACTCAGAATCCATATGTCACCGTTCTTCACTTCATATAGTTTGTTATCATCCTTTAAATTTTCAAATCCATATAATTGATCAAATCTTTTTACAATTGTATCGATGGGTTTAAAATATATGTTGCTAAGTTTATAAGGTTTTAGCTTTGTTTTTTATTCATTCTATTCTTAATATCTGACATCTTTCTAGCAATATTTGTTTTTTGTGCTTTCAATTTTTGTACAAAAATGACTGCACTTCTTCAGCTTGTGAAATACTTGCATTCTATCCGCAAAGCGCTTCAGCTGTGAGTTTAACTTGATTAGGACATTACAAGGTTGAGATAGAAATTCAATGTCTATATTTTCGAGAAAATTCATGGATGATAATTCTTTCAGTCTTTCAAAAGGATTATTTTGGCATTTGAAAGTAGCATTAGTTCTTTATTATGAGCGTTTATTATAAAAATTTAATTAAAGTGTGTTTAAATGAAATGCAGGCTTTTAATTATTCAAATGTACTTTGTGTAGGTATTTTTAACTGCATTTTTACAGAAACAGTGTGTGTATCCTTGTTAATTCAATTTCACGATTGACAGTGCGATTACGATTAAAGGGTGCGATTAATCGCGATTACGATAACGAATACAATCGGTTTTCAGTCCCTACACAATATACAGATCATTGTATTTAAGTCTATATTCGTGGAATTATATATCTGCTACCGTAGACAAGGTCCTTGTGCATTGGGCAACTACCTATGGAAGCTCAGGAAGCTTGCAAGACAGATTGCATAAGATTTTAAGAAAATATTCGAATTATGCGAAAACAGTCACGTATTGCCACGTACACAGACTTGCTTATCATGCTGCTTATCACGTCTGATCATGTTATTAACAGTCTCAGGGATATTCCCAGAAAAACGATAAGCTCAATCCTATCTGAGGTCTTATATATAGTTTTAGAGCCTGTACATAGAAATAGAGTTCGTAGATTATCTTTTCTAAGGACGATTATATAGTAGACGATTCTTCTGAACAAGAAATGAGGAATACTGGGTAGATTTAACTTTAATTTTGTTGTGAGTAACACCTAGTTCTGAAGCCAGTTAAAATGATTGTAAGCAGTATTAACAAGCACGTTAAAATTAAAATAAGTCAGCAAATAATTTTGTCCAGCTGGCTTTTACAACGGAACACTCTCTGGGCTAGTTAGATATTACGGCGTGCTCTGGTTTATGAACTATTTTTGTATATATTCTTATATAATGTTATTCTTCTCTATTTAAGCGAAATTGCAAAACTGAGTAAATGTTAATTTTTTTTTTTTTATAGTTGTCTTTCTCTAATTCCGATATTTGAATTTTATACTATACTTTTTGTTAAAGTTTTTTGAAGGAATTGATGGACATTTGGTTAACACATTTCATGTATGATGCATTGAAAACGTATATTTTTTCTAGCCATCCAAATTGAGTAAAATATTTTGATATTCTTCACTAATTTTTTGTTTAAAATCATAAATTGGTAAAATTTTAATAAAAACCATAAAACAAAAAATAGAAACGGGTAAAGATAAATGGTGTACAAAGCTTAGAGTAGTTATTCATTAAATAAGTTCGAGACGAATCATCATTTGTACATTGATTTCCTATAAAACTACTACAAAAAGATTGTGTACAACACATTAGTTCATAATAATAAGCCCATGGGACGTACAAAAGTATTACATAGCGCGCTAGGACTAGCAAAACAACTCGTATAGAAGACTTGTTTATTTATTGAGCTTTAGTTGGAAGCCTCTTTAATTTTTCAACTGAAATTCTAAAGGAGTTTACATCAAAGTTAGGTATTGATACCTTCTCGTGAAAAATTAGAAGAAAAAAAATTGCTTGGATGCATTGTACAATATAAGGCACACGTATCAAAAAATAACTTGAAGTTTTGAATTTTATTTTGCTGCGAGAATTCAGAAAAGTCACCGCTTTTTTGGAAAAATGTAATCTGAAGTAAATCCAACTCAAAAAAGGTACACGAATTGACCAGTACGCTTATGAGGACATACTTTTGTACACAATAACATAATTTGCAGAGGAAAACGTGGATGGAATTTTATGCACGGTGTAATTATCTCAAACACATTTCACGTACAGTGAAGTGTTGCTTAGAACAAAATAGAAACGAAATTTTTAATTAGCCAGCTCAAACACCAGATCTTAGTCCTGTAGTGAACCTATAGAATGATCTACAGCCACACATTACAGCTGTTAAACCTAAATTTTTTTTGTAATTTATGGACAGAAATCTAAAACGAATGGTTAATAAATTCAAAGGAACGTTGCGTGAAGTTTATATACCGAGGAGATGTGAAGGTGCTTAAAAAAAAGGTTATCCTTACAAGTACTTATTAATATATACATATATTAATTCCCATGACATTCTATGAAGGAACACGGGCACTTCTCGCAGTCAACGAACTGCACCCGATTCTATTTTTAGACTCATTGGAAGGGACCTACAGTTTAACATTACGTTAGAGAAGTTTTTCAATAATAGTAATACCCATAACACCGAGGAACTTCTGGTTGGTAGGCGGATGTTTTACCTAACATACCACAGCGACATACATAGACAATTAAAAAAAATGTAATAAATATGTAGTCTTTCTTTTTTTACTTGCTACGAATTTTTTTTTTTAATTTGTGCTAAATTACTGTCAAGTCATTTTGGAATTTTCGAACAAAACTAAAGTAAACAAATGCTATGTATTTCTTGGAGCGATATATTAGAACATTAAAATGATTAAAATAATAAACATGTACAAAATTTTGGTTCAAAATACTACACATAGGTAATGTGCTAAAATTATGTCCACCACTGTATTTAAAAAAAGTTGACATATGTTCGTGAACTAATAGCGTGAGAACCATTCATCCGATTTACAAACCATTACATGCTTTGGAAAGGTATACTTTTACTGACTGTCCTTTTAAAAATGGGCGGTGTCACGCCCATAGAAATATTAATTTGTCTATATCTTCTAAACGGCAACAGTAAGACATTCTAAATTTTGTCCAAATAGACTGTACCCTGGGATTTTTTGCTTATTTCTGTATCAAATTGACGAGCACTTTTAAATATGCCAACAGTTTTTGTTTTTGACTTATAGCTAACTACCCTCATTTACTATTTTTACTTAGATTTTGATTTTTAATTGGACACTAAAAAATATTTCCTTGATATTTTAGATATGACTTCATTAAGAATATGTTGTGTGTTTAATCCAGATGGTTTTTGCGATTTTTTGATGGGCCACAGATTAGGCAGCTCTCGAAAGATCACAATTTTGTCAAATCAATGGCTGAAGTTAAATCCAAAGTTTGGAATTAATTTTTTTTAGTTATGAGTGATTTCCTATGCAAAAAGATATTTTACGACCATGACAAGCTTGTAAGTACATAACTTAGTTACCGAGCTAGCATAAGTTAGGGTGCAACATGAACGTAAACTCTACTTTCTGCATTCGCATTAGACCGATTTCCACAAAATCTGGATAAATTTAGTGATGAGCAGGGTGAAAAATTTCATCAGGGAAGGTGGGACTTACATATGATGGCAGACTACTGCTGGAGTTTGTAGAGAGATCTATCTAAAGCCATTTAATCAAGGAAGTCTTATAAAAGATTATTTTATAATGCTCAGTAGAAATTTTTTTTTTGCCAAAGTGTTGTGACCAGTGTTATCAGTCAAAAATTGGGTGAAATTAATTTTTGTATATCTTGAGAGTAGTTAGATTAAAAACTTCTGAATTTGGTCTATATGACTTCGTAGTCAATAAAAATCATCGGCTAAAAAATGGACGAAATTGGACAAGTGGGCATGGTGCCTAATATTAATTTTTGTACATCTTTAAAACGGTTAGATTTTAGATTTTTGAATTTGGTCTAAGCCAGCGATTCTCGTTCATATTGTTCATGTTTTTCATGGCTGCTAAAAGAAAAAGTATTCCTATCAAAAAATTGTTCATGGCTGCTGAAAGAAAAAGCATTCCTGTCAAAAATTTTCTTAATATGTACCAAAATCAACCGTATCGCTAACCTTTATACATAGTCTTTCAATTTAAATATCGTACAGGTTTTGGAATATTTCTTTTATAATTCCTGGACAATTGTTTTTGTTTTATTTTTTATCAATAATTTAAGAAATTGTAGTAAATTAACACTGCTAAAAAATCTTGTTCAGTGTTACCACCAATAGCATTATGAATTGCAGACAACCGGTATCAAAATTACACATATGAAGCAAAATTACACAAAATACCGTTACATACATACAGCGACTGCAAGGTATAATCGAACAAGACCAATATTTTATTCAATAACAGCTGTAATTTTATCAGATATACAAAAATAATTAATTTTTTATGTCAACGCATAATCGATCAAATCAGAGTAATTAGTAATCTAACACTTAGTTATTGTTTACATATCTTTTGTAACCCAGAACAATCAGCAAGCGCCTAGGAATTGATTCAAAAAATTTTACCGTCCTTGAGGCTCTATTGAGTTCTATATTTTTGATAATGCCGCCTTAGGCTGAACTAGTGTGTTAAACATTTCCTGATAACCTTTTCTACCAAATTCCTTATAGAGATGTTCAGTCACATTAATTTGTGGGCTCTAAGCGGGAGTTTCTCTAAACTCAGGTGCGAATTAACCACTTTTTTCTGCACTTAGCTTCATATTTTCTTTTCGAATATTGAGATAAACAAATTTGTCCACTTTACCATAAAAAAAATGTGAATTGTCGTCACCATCATTCAGGATACAGTTACAGACCATCCTCCATGCTTAACACTAGTTTATGTATTTTTATGATTAAATTCGAAAATTTCGTATGTAAAATTTCATATGACAAAAATTCAAAATATAGCAATTAACACGTTGACTGTCATACAAAAATAAACAAACAAATATCAATATGAAAATTCGATTTCATTTAACAAAGACTAAAATAATTGTATTCCGTAAAAAGAAAGTATCTTTACAGAGGCTTCATAGCAGGGAAACATTGATACATCATCAACAAGCTGAAAAATATATGATCAACAAACAAAATACCTCAAAAAAGGTGACACATAGATGGTACACATGGCAGTTAATGTGTTAAAAAAACGGTAGAGCAAACAGTAAAATTACACATGAAGCTAATTACACACAGGCTACACACGCAATTAAAAATTACACACAATACGTGTAATTACACACAAGGTGACAACACTGATATTGTATAAAAAAATGCATTCTCTTTGTTTACACTATTCCACGCGGCAACCATAATTATAACAAAAGACATGTGTGTGGGACACAAATTTTATTCAGTAGCTTGTTAGACGTGAACCAAATGAGAGTGTAGCGCACGCTTTTATGTTTTTTTTTTTAATTTCAAAGAAATTTTGAAGAGAGCTAAAATTTTCCTTGCTACACCGAAAAGTGTTATGCTATAAATCAGTGCTCGTCTAACACATACATTATCATTTCGATTGTGTGTGAGTTCTCTTTCACTCAATGCAATTAGAGAAACTTATAGTAAAAAAGAAATATTAACAGAATAATATTTTTAAAGTATTGAAGTATATTTGTTATAAATTCAAGCATTTTTTAACAACTAAAATGAGATGAATTTTAATATTAATTATGAGTTAAAATGTCTAGCGACGTCATATGTAATGCAGCGTGACAACGTGCGTTGACAAACTTAACATTAACATTTAACAAAAAACATTTAATTAAACATTTCGCTGAGTGTTTTTTAAAAGAGTGATAGTTTGTTGTTATTTTTGTTCAATGTGTTAGCTCATGTAAGTGTGAGAGAAAGAGGATCAATTTACGCAGCGTAGTGCTTTTGACATGCCATGCTAAAAACACATTCAAGGCTACTGAGCATTAATATAAGCTACATAAATTTATGCATGTTTATACTTTATATGAATACCTATTTTTTTACTAATGATAAATACAGCGTTCTAATTTCAGTGTATTTATCATCTTAAGTGCTTCGCTCTTTGTGCCAACACTTGGTCTAAATGACTTCGTACAAGTGGCGGAACCGGCAAGTGGGCATGGTACCTACCATATAAATTGGGCTATATTTTGGGAGCTATAAAAAATATAGTCCTCTATTATCAAGTTTTACATTAAATTAAAAAATTAACTCTAAAGGAAGAGTGGGCGTAAAAAATATTTATTATCGTACATTTTAATACATATATGGTATCAGCAGGAGACTTCAATGGCTAGAAGAATGGATAGAATCGAGAAAAAATTGAATTTATTTCCCATTTATTTATAATACATATAGATATAGATTTCCTGTCAACGCCGGATGAGTAATGTTAGTATACATATAAATTTCTTTGTAAGTTTATATGTATGCTTGTCATTGAATCACCCATAAATGACTGAACCGATTTTGTTAAAAATTCGTACACAGACAGATTTAACTAACGAAAGTGTTAGTGGTTATACTTTTTTTTAAATTGGATCTGGGAGGTAAACGCACCAAATTAGGTCAAACTAGTTTAACACCAAATTTTTTTTTTAAACCTTGCAAGTTATATTGGGATTTGAGACATAGAATCCAGAAGGAGACAAAACATGATTTTTTTTTTAATTTTGTTTATTAGTCAATCATGCATAAACGGCTAAATCGATTTTGTTAAAATTTCAAGCACAGTTATGTATATGGATCCAGCTAACGAAAATTCAATTGGGTTCTTCTTTTTCAACATTAGGAAAATTCTGCAATGACGGGTATTTTTTTCTTCTTGAGGTAAAGAAACGAATAGGATATTACACATATAGTATATATAGATTTCTGGGCAAGGTCGGATAGGTCAAGCCGGTAATTACACATTTGTTAATTATTGCCCAGATAAAAGGTTTAAGTTCACTAATAGTGCTAAGGTATTTACCCCAGTAATAATTGTAATATCATCCTTAAAAGCAAAAAATTAATACCATTTTTGCGTTAAAATCATACCAAAATAAAGGTATCTTCACATATATTTAGTAAATATTTAACCTTAACTATTTTTTCACAAAATTGTATTATTTTTTAAATTAACTTTAAAATTTGTTTTGTTAACTTATTAAAAAATGTAATTTGTGACATAGAAAAGTTATTGTTTTCATTCATTTGTAGCTCAAACTAAACTCTATTTTAATTGATGTTCTCCATTTATTGTTAAAAAAGATGTATGTAAAGCTGGGATCACACGATTGCCTCAAATACACCAATATGATACACATTTTATTGAGGCAAATTAGTGCACAATAATATATTTGTCCCAATAAAAAATTCTGTATTCACACGGCTGTCTTATTTTATACAAAATTTATTGTCAGAATATGGCGCGAAACGATGTATTGACAATAACAACTCTGTGAATCAGCTATTGTGGTAAATAAAATTTATTTATTTTTTTGGTGTTCGTTCTTAAAAAAAAAGAAAATGGTCTCTTTATTTATATTGAGGTAATTTAGTGAACAACTAAATAAAAAGAAATACAAAAAAAGAAAAGAAGTGTATCTTTCAGAGATTGGCCATTGATAGTGCATATGAGAAAACATTTCAATAAATTTAAAAAAAAATTAATTCACTAAAATATTTATTTATTTAAATTGGAATATAATAACAAATTATATTTAATTCTCTAAAGTAAAATTGATTTGTTCTCTTAAATATAAAAAATGCATCGGCTTTGATCATCAGGTGTCCGCTTGATAAAAAAAGTAAAAATAATGAAAAATAAATGGTGGAAGTTTGTGATGCATTTTACATATAAATAATTAAAAAAATGCATATTATAAGGGGTGACAATTATAAATATCGTATAAACACGTGTTTTTTTTAGAAAGAAATCAATTAAAAAATAAAAATTGGTGATTATTGTCTTCTTCAATTGCTACACAAGAATACAATAAATATTGGTGTATTTTTTGAATTTATATTGGTGCATGATTGCCGATAAAGCTTTCACACGATTGTCGCACCAGGGTTGCATTTGATTGGGATAAATAAGCACAATAATATTGTGTGTTACCGTATGAGCCAATAAATTGTATTGGCATATAAAATACACTAATTAATGGTGCATTATGACAATCGTGTGATCGTACCTTAGCATTTGCTACGTCAATTTTAATGTTAAATGTTGGAAAAGTGCATTATTCAATAATTTTGCTATCAAAATAAATATCGGCAAATGTTTGTATGTAATGTCTACTAATAAATTGATTTGTTTCTCACCCGTTTTGTTAAGAGCATATACATACTATATGTAGGTATGTATGTATTCCTTTATAGTTTTTAAAAATTTTATAGGTACATCGAAAACAATTTGTTTTTTGTTTTTTCTTTGGCATTATTCATGCAATACAAAGTGTCAGACGTCATCAAGACTGAATAATATTCTTTGCTTTTTGTTTCAGTTTTTTATTCCTAGTGAATATTTGCTTAACTGCGACACTTAGTTGATGGCGATGACGAGTAAATAATTCATGTTCAGTAACGTTCTCTTTGAAGCTTGACATTTATAGCATTGTCATTCAGCAGCTCAGATACTAAGAGTCAATCGTAATTCTTTGTTTTTCCATTTGCAGCAAGGACATTTGCTGAAAGATTCACTTAAACAAAATTCACAAATAATTGAAGTGAAAGGTGATTCTTTAAATTATTCAAAAGCCCAAAACTGCCAAAACAATTATTCATTCCGTCATTCGCTTATTCGTATTCAATAATAAACTAATGAACACACGTATTGTACAAGTTTCCATGAAGGAATATGAATTGTATGTATGTATGTATGTACTTGTAAAATGACAAGAATATTTAGCAATACATACATAGTCCGTATTTAGAAAAGTTTATTTAAACACATGTACATACTTATTTAAAGTTATTTATCCCTAGCTGCTACTGGACATCAATGCGATACTTATAATATAAATTAAATTTGTTAAAATAAAATGTAAAAGTTTATATTACGTTAATAAGAAAACATCTGGTGATCCGCTTAGAATTTTTAATGAAGCTTTGGACGTACTCTGAAATAATCTAAAAAGCACCAACAAATTTTTTTCTATTATTTTTGTTTTTTTTAGTTGTGATATTTTCCTTTTTGCTAGTCCTCTGTTGTCATTGTTTCGCCAATCAACAAAAATTGGACAAATAATAAATAAGTCATCTAAACAGGGAGAAAAAAGATGCAAAAAACTAAAACCGAATTAAAAAAAAAAAAAATCAGCGTATGTTTGGATGTGTGATTTTGTATAGGACACAGAACTAAATTTACTTAAATATGTATGAATAACGTATCTTTAAATAGGAACTTCTTCACTTGGACAGTTTACAGCATACCTGTTAAGCAATGATTAGTAATCGGAATTACTAACTTAATTACTTTTCCTTGAAAGGTGAAGTAATGATTACGATAACGACTATTTTTGGCTTTGCATATGTACTAATTGATTACGTTTACAAGTAATCAAAAATGATAATGATTACGATAACGACTATTTTTGGCTTTGCATATGTACTAATTGATTACGTTTACAAGTAATCAAAAAGTAATCAAAATTACTGGCAATTACTACATAATAATGAAAAAGAGTCAAAAATAATTCAATTATTTTCAACGATTATTTTTGATTGCTTTCAACAATTTCGTATTCATTAGTACCAATTTGTTATTTAAACAGTGGATTAAGTCCTGAATTGCCTAAATTAGTCGTTGGAAATATAGCCAACTCAGTTTGTACGCTTAAAATTGAATTTAAAATAATATCGATTATCTCAATTTATTTTTATTAATATTTATTTCATTTATTTTTATGATTAATTTAAGCTATTCTTACTTACCCGCATAGATTGATATGATAAAAGACAAGATACGAAGAAGTGTAGAAGTGTATAATGTAAGATATTTTCGAGGTTGTCTATAGATACGAAAAATCATGTCGGTAAGTAAGAATATCTTAAGTCGACTTAAGCTACACTTTCATACCCTTTCAATTAATTTATGTTCTTCAAAGTAATTTTAGTTTAATTTTATAATTAACTGGCTTGAACCATCCGGCGTTGCCCGGATATCTATATGTATGTAACGAAATACCCACTTATCCAAACTTTGGAGCTTTTTGGTTGATGTGGATAGATAACGATGCTTTAACTTTTACCATTCTACAAACATGTAAAATTTCATATTTGGTATGGATGTGAGCTGCCTCGCACACTATTGCCTGATAATGTATCATGTCCAAGAATTTACTTAGCCAAATCTGGAAACTTACATTATAACCGTTCTCAAGATATGCACAAATCAATCTTTACTTTGTGTTGGAGGTACCATGCTCACTTATCTAATCTCGTTAATATTTGCTGCAGAACTAAGAATATGGGCACTGAATCGACGTACCAAATTTTATTCAAATATCTTTAACAGAAGCAAAAATAAAGGAATGACCGCCGACAACGTCACCTGTTAGATTTTTTTCCTAAACCTTCGTGTAGGAATGACGAACAAAATCGCAGAAGGAAGTATCCAATTAAGTCTAGTCGTTTTCAAGTTTTAAGCATCCGAACAAATCACAATTCAACAAAATAAATTTCAAGAGTGAAAAAATCCTCTTGGCGCTTAGTTGCGTAGCAGGTACTGGGAATATAATTTGAGCTTGAATACTGGCGTTGCTCCCAAAATAGTACAATATTTTTTTCTTTTTCTAGTCTTGAATATTTTTCATATATATGTACAATATATATGTATTGTCACTCTCATGCTGAAAGGCCCAACTTGTTTTTTCTTGAAGTTGACTTTTTAATATATTACACAGAAATACACAGAACTATACAAATTTAATGCAATATCTTTAGAAATAACAATTTTACAAGTACATAGTTGTATAAAAAGCTCCAAGTCATTTCAAAAATAGCAAAAAGCTGTTTAGCAGCAAATGTATGATAAGGAGATTGTAATCTGATTTGTGTTTTATTTACATTAAAACCTGCACTTCAAAAAAAGTTATATTTTACTTTCTTCTGTAAAAATAGAGTTATGGCGCTTCTAAATACGAACAACGATATGTAATATGTTTATATATTTGCAATTTATGTTTTAAATAATCTATCAATCGAAATGGTTACATTTATATTCGACGAATTTGATTTACAAAATCTTTCCTTTTTTTTGGAATTTTTTGGAAGATATTGACTCTCTAATAAAACTCTCTTCACGTTCCACTTGTTAATTTTGAACAGAAGAAGGGGATTTCCCTTTTTACTCTACTTTGTGGTTATTTTTTCCTTAAGTCCCCCTTGTTCACTTCAGATGTCGCTGAAATTACATATGTCTACGCATTAGATAACGTATAACATCTATATACATATATGTATGTTATATTCTGAACGGTTAATTGAAGAAATTCAGGACTTAATCAAAAAATTGTAGTACGAATTAACACAAAATTGTTGAAAGTAATCATAAAGAATGAAAAATAATCGTTAAAAATAATTGAATTACTTTTTGATTACTTTTAATTCTTTTTGATTATTTTGTACTAATTGCCAGTAATTCCGATTAGTTTTTGATTACTTGTAATCGTAATCAATTAGTAATCAGAAATTTCTAATTTTATAATTACATGATCAGTACATTTCTATTTAAAAACTAATGTAATTGATTGCTAATTATAATCGCAACTTACCAGCTTTGGTTGCTAGTTATTTTAATTATTATTATTTATTAAACTTATGAAACTACACGTGATTTAACATAACGCCATAACTGTAGCCATAGTCAAAACTCAATTGAGCGGTCCGGGCGTTATGGTATGTCACCAATAGTTGAACACAGCGTTGTCCATAAAATAGGTTCGTTGCGTTACGTTAAGTCATGTCTAATTAAACTTTAAGCTATATAGGGAGGAAATTGTGGGCGGTAAAGATCTTTTAGTATGAAAGTGTTCTGTTAAGATATATTACGATTACCTAACGAGAAAGGCCATTCATATAATTACACTGTGATTACGTAATAAATAACACAGTGGCGTAAGCGTTTTGTTAAGTAAAGGTTTTAATTAAACAATATAAGAATTTTGTTTTTATTTTATTTGCAATCTTCGAACATTTTTCAATTTTTAATAATAGCTATAGATATCATTTAACTGAATATTCTGTATAAGCGATTTGAGGGAATGGTCATGGCGCTTGGAGCTGATGAAAACTAGCCACAAGGATCGTGTCATTTGCGTCCTAAATCTATGCGTATGAGCTACAACCCACAGCGGTCCTCAAAGTCAGCATAACCTATGCCATCGTTCAAACTCCGCCATACGGAATGGCATCGATACAGCGTTGACAAATGTGCAGATTTATCTGTATCTTGCACATTTTTTTAATCATAGAGCAGTTTTGAAGTTTTATGGTTTCTCTTAAGTGTGCGGATTTTACAGTTTTTAACACTTTCGTTTTTTGCTTTCAATTTTGTTATTTTAATTACAATTTTCAAAGTAATAAATTCACCCCATTTGCTGAACATAACTGTGATGAGGTTTACTCGTACCTTTTTCATTATTTATTTCAATTCCACTCGTGTTCGGTTTACAGAACGTACCCGATACGAGTATATGTATATTTTATTTTTACTTTTGTATGTGCAGTTTTTTCACTTGAAAATCTGTCTTTTTCTTTTAAATTTGCAGTTTTTCTATAAAAAAAAAAAAATGGCAACACTGCAACGATAGGCCTTTCAAACGAAAAAAAAAACGTTGATAAGTTTTCATACACCCTTCGTTTAGCTTAAGTTTTAAAATAGGAAGCGCTTAACGAAAGACTCTTTACTGCAATGACACAGTTACGTTTAAATGAATTTAAAAGAAAAAAACGTGAGGAAAAAAGTTTAACGCCAAAATGTACTTGAATAGGAATGTCATGAGAATATACAATACAAATACGCACATACATTTTATACAATACATACATATATTTATGTATATACATACATATAAACAATGGGACAATCACCCACGTGATTTCTAATGAATACTTACATATGTACATACGTACATTTACGTAAAAGTATCTTGGAAATACATACAAGGTTTAAAAGGGATACAACAGAAAGTTGATTGACATGGGGACAAGGCATAAATCAGAATTGAATAAAAAGTTTTTTTTTTTTTTTTTTTTTTGAAGTCGTAAAAAAAGAAAAGTTTAAACTCTGTAGAAAATATCATGGTTCGTTTTAATCAGTCGCAAACACTCTCAAAAAAAATTGAAGAAAAGTTAAAAAATGAAACGTTAAAGTGAAGCTGAAGATGAGAGACATTATTTAGCTGTTCATTTTGTAAAATATTTTTAATGTTTTTTTTTTACTATTTTTGTTTGTTTTTTGTTTGGTCATTAGATAGCATATGATATCTGTCTTGTGGAACCAATAAAAGGCTAAAGTGTGAAAACGAAGTTACAGGAATCAATAAAACATTAAAGTAATAAATATTTACAAAAAGTCACTTTGAGTATTCAAATGTATCAATTTTTCGTTCTGGGAATCTTATTGAAAAAAATAATCTCTTTAAAAATGTCAAATTTTTCAAAATCGGTATTACGGTAAACATCAACGACATTTTTTTTCAACAAGACGGCACAATTTGCCACACAATTTGCCATACAGAGCGCTTTAGAATCGATTTATTGCAAACCCTATTTGGTGATAGCTTTTTTTCCAGAGATCATCATATCCGGTGGCTCCCTCGTTCGTGCGATTAGTGTATCTGAATTACTTTTTGTGGGGCTATATTAAGTCATTAAGTCAGTTGCTTGATACTTCTTTTGATTTAAAGTAATACCTTACTTTTAACGGTGAACAACCTTGTCGCAACGTTTGTTGGCATTATAATTACATTATTATGCCATATTTTTTGTTTAATTCTCACAATAACCAGAGAGCAAGTCAGTATTGTGCGCATGTTTTCTTTGCGAAAACACATATGGAAATGGGATAAAAGGAATGTTATCCGTTGATATCTGGAATCAAAAAACTTTTTGTAAAATAATGTTGAATTTAAAATAAAGTTTAGATTATCGCAAAGAAAATTGTCTCCATTATCAACAAAAGAATTGTCTGAAAAGTCAAATATTAAACGTCTCATGTGTTCACACGAAAAGTCCAAGAAATTTTAAAATACTCCTATATCACGGTGCCACAATAAAATACCTGGGTAGTGAAGTAACCGTAATGGACAAGAAGTTGTGAGTCTTCTTTTTATAGAAGGTACTATGGATAAAGCTATTAATCTTCAAATTTTGAAGAGTAATATAAAGGTAAGTGCACGTATACTTATTGGGTATTAATGCTAAAAGTTCCTACAGGTCTTGAAAAGGCTTTCCCAAAGTCCCGAACTATATATTGTTATTTATTGGATATGCTTAGACGTTGAATGCAAAGCCGTTTGTGTACCAATTAGGAACATCTAGAAGTCACATTTTAGGAAAAATTGAGTCAAATAAATCCTGAGGTGTGAAGAAAATTAGTAAAATCCGTCCCAAGGAGCCTGCAGTCTTTGAAAAATCAAAAAGGCAATGCAAGAAAATAATAATGTGTATTGTATAAATAGATAAAAGAGTCCGCCCGACTTTTAATGTGACCTCAAATTTGGAGTTTGTCACTCTGATTTCTGTAAAATTGTATGTTACAGGTAGAAATTATTTTTTGTTTGTTTTTATTGCTTAATTGATATATTAAATGTAATATAAAAAATGGAAAAGTTTACTTTTGTTTTTTTAACTTTTCTTCTTCTTTTATAGAGCTGCAAAACTATCGAAATTATCGATAATATAGAATTCTTTTAAGTGCTACTTGTGGCAACAATATTAGACTTTAAGTGAAAGGAAAAGAATTATTATAAATATACAGTGTTGAAACAAATAATAGGGACACTTTATTTTTTTCCAGTATGTCAAAAAATTTGATGTATTCAAGTTTTTTGATAGAAGAGTAATCCTTATATATAGCGAAAATTGTTCAGACCATGAAGTGGTCCAAAACTAAAGCCAATAATCCAGTGAACGCAAACTGCAGAGACTATGGGAAGCAAGCGTGAAATAAGTGTCAGTTTTGATAAACTTTTAATTCGTACTTCAAAAATTAATCTCTTCAAGACATCCAAAAGCCTCAAAAATGAACATATTCTCCTGTTTCAAGTCGCAAAATCAGAAAAAAAAAAAACTTATAAAAGCTAGACTTATGGATAAGAGTCCACGCAATGTATCGTTTTTAAGCAAACGGAAGCAACACCTGCAACGTAATAATTATATCAACATGCTACGGTCTGTCGAAATGATGATTAATTTATTTGGGTCAAATTCGTAGCAAAATCGTATGTAAGAACATATTTTAGTTACAATTCATACTTTATTTGAGTTTAATAAATAGAAATTTAAGAAACTGCTAAACTGTGTCCCTGTGTAACCATAAAAGTTTACAGACGGCTAACAACCTGCGTATAACGAATGAGACAAATGAGACTTTGACTACATTAGTGACCTCCGTATTTACTCTTAGAATTTGACGATAGTCACGATAGTGAAAAAAATCTATCGATGGTCAGCCAAAAATAAAACTATCGTTACTATCTGTAGTACTATCGATTGTTTGCTGCTCTAGTAAGCTACTGTACATGAGTGTAGTAAGGTCAACCTTATCGTCTGCATGCACAATAAGTTATAAGGCAGCTTAAACTTACCTGAAGAAACTTCAAGAACAAATGCCTTAAGATTATTTACAATAAGCATAGCTGCTTCATCAATAAACTAGTTATGACCTAATTAGGGACTTTGTCATTAAATTAAGTAACAAGTTTTATGCATTTTTATTATAAAATGTTATTATATACATAACTTTTTCCAAAATTATTTGATCTTTCCTTTAATCAAACCAGCAGAATCTGTCATTTACTGATAGCAATCGTTGTAATATCTATAAATAAGATCTCGAAAGTAAAATGTAGATATGTAAGTATAATATTATAATAAATATGAATTTTATATATAAATTTTAAACATATTTGAAGAACATTAAAATCTAAAAAAATAATGTGGATGAAGAAATTCGAAAATATTTATTAATGGTAATGTAAGCCGTTTATTGTAATATCACAAATTGTATTTTTATAAAAGCATTGAGGTGGAAAGGTATTCCTTGAAAAAGGCCCTATTTGGTAATAGGCTCATTAGCTAATCGGAAAATCGGATAAAATCTGAGAGAATGGGACCTATTGGGGTGGAAATAACTTTTTCAAGGTACGTATGTTTTTATGAACAAATAGATTCTGGTAAATATAATAGTGCTTCTTAGCACCTAACGAAAATAACTTTAATCGGAAAGGCACATTTGGATTAGAAGGTGTAAAGATAATCCAGAGTATTACAGTTTTATTGAAACGAATAATTTTTTCGGTGTTGATGTACTCACCAAAACGTACCAAGCTTATCACACTTGATAAAACGAACACCATGCTACCGATACAACAAATGTATTATCAAACACTGTATTACGGAAAACTATAAATTTCGTAACAAAAACTTTAAATTTAAGACCTTTTTTTCGTAAATTCATGAGAAAATAAAATGAAAATGAAATATTAATCATCATTTTAACGCAGTGGTAAGGAGGGATTTGCAACCGACAAAAATAGATCCATAAGCAGCACGTACGCTCATGCCATACCATAGAAGAGTATGTGATAGTCAATGTGACATTTTTGGACAGAGTCACTATCTTGAACCTTTTACCCTTTTACTAAGCGCCCAACGCCAGTGAGCCCTCTCCAGTATGTGCCACTTTGATTTCAGCTTCCGGTCCAAGATCATCATCCTATTGAGGAAGACTGGCGTAATCGTGAAAAGGCATACCTCAGTGTTGTCCGAGTTCACGTTAAATCCAGGGGGTCCTGTCCAATTGTGACTTATACAAAGGGTTTTCTTAGCCCTGCCACATAGATTATTAAGATTCCCAACTCAGAACAACATCAAATTCCTAGGAGACTACTAATTGTTGTTACGCGCAGGAGAGGTAATAGAATGCTAACCTAAGGACTGGATAAGTGTGTCGATCTTAACATTGTTGAAGTCATGTTCTATAGCGATGCACACTTCAAGCTTGTACATCTTGACCGCTAACATAAAGGCTCGCTCAATATGGTGCAGGGCAATCGCTAAAAAGCGAGCTTTTACATTAGCATGTTATATGAACGTGCGATTTGTATCCGCTTAATATGGTGCATGGCAGTCACTATAAAGCAAGCTTCCGACTGTTTTCTTTACCATATTCCTATCTTGGGTCTAGTTGCATTCTGTGGAAAATGGGTGTTCTTTAGGAGTTTTATAGTGTCCTTAATAGTTCCTATCCGTTTCTCATCATCCAGCAAGGTGTCGATCTGGGAATTGGTATCTTACAGGAACCTTCTGATTCTATAGACATCGCTTACGTTACAAACTTGTTCACAGAAAAGTTTCGAGGATCAACGCCACCATCACAATTTTCTCCTAACCGTTTACTTGACTTTCTCGCACCAAAATTTTTGATTTCCATTATCTTTTTTTTACTTACGAGTTTTTATATGTATCTAACAAAGTACTTTATGAAACTGTTGATTTCTAAAAATCTAAAGGGTCTTTACTTAAGCGCCTGTTTTTAAATAAAAAAAGATTACGTGTTTGTAAGATATCAACGAAATTTGTTATACATTTAAAAGGCCGCGCTGTATTTCACCAATGACAAGGTTTATGCTGGTTTTAGGGGACGCTACCCTTACGCATTAGTATGATCAATGATTAAAAAGTTACTCATTTAATCTGTTAAGTGCTGTTTTAAGTTCTTAAACTTTAAATATTAAATAGTTCTTAAAATATATATACACATTTTTGAAATTGTTAAGATTTTACGCATCAATTTTGTGCTCTTATATTGCCTGCTAAATATACTAGACAGAACACCCACACAGTCCTGAGAACAAATCAGAGAAATTTCTGACTTATTAGCATTTAAAACAATAGAAATACTCTAATCTTTTGAGACTCGTGTTTTTATTTAAATATAGTGATTTGTGGCATGCTTGTCCAATTTTTTTTATTGCTGAACGACTTTTACATACGATAACATATATAAGACTCACATATTTTCATAAAAGGATTTAATACCAAAAAATTCCAATAATTTCTTATTTTTGAAAACATTTATTTGGCTGCATAAGAATTGGACAAACATTTTTTTTGGCGTTGTTATGTGTGGGTCTTTTTTAAAATTTAATATTTTAATTTTTGGAAACATTTATTTGACAAACTGTATGTAATTATGTATATGAAATGGTGTTACTCAAATCAATCAGTTAAGTATTATTTCATAATTTTGATTTTCCTTTATGTTTGAGAAAATTTTAAATATATAAATAAAAAATAAATAAATAAATAAAACACAGAGAAATTTTATATTAATAAGATTTTTTTCTTTGTATGTTTTAGTTGTTGTTAGTTCTTCAGAAAACTTTTAAGTTTTTCTTTAATTTCTTTTCACTACCGTTTGGTTTCCTATTTTTATTTTATTTATTTTTTCATTAATTTATGACCTCACAATGTAACCATTTAAAAACATACAAAAAATAAAAAAATATGCAGCACCAATTTAAAACATAAAATAATTCCCTTCTCATCTATTAACGAGAAACATACATAATTGAAACGAGTAAAAAAATTACGGATGGTGTAGATCGACCTTCTGATGCTCTTCGCTATGATGTTCTTCCATAATCTAATTGATTTCACTGATTTTCACGCGGAGGTCTACGCAATAGATAAGACTGGAGGTGTATCCAGAAACTAAATTTCGAGGCCTCTGTTACGAAATTCGAATGGAGAGACTGGACCAGAAATGGTCTAAAAAAGGAGAACTTATTTGTTGTACACCTGAAACAGGTTTTAGTCCGAATACTGCAGACGACGGTGTAGTACCACCGCCGAGATTTGAAATGTGTGACAATGAAAGTGTTGCCAATGATGTATACCCAAAGAAGGCACTCGGATTGATAAAAGCAGCAAAAAACTGATTATAGAGCTATCCCGTTTAGCAAGAAGATTAATTGCCTTTATATTTAATGATGTTTTGAGACCCTTGGAATGTATTGCCTTTTTTCATTATAACAAAACCTGGAAAAAATCATGCAAAGGCTGAGTCAAACATATCTATAAGCCTATTGTTCAATATATGCGAATTGTTTGAAAAAGCACTAATAAAGATGTTGGGTCCGATATGAGGTTATGGTGACTGTATTTCAAACCATCTATTTGGATTCAGAAGTAAGCACAGAACAATTGAACAATTACATAGAGTGGTGATTACTATTAGAACGACTTTTGAAGAAAAAAAGTATGGCATGAAAGCTTGATATGTATGTAAACTGAGCGTTAATTTATCACCAAATGTCTCGTATTTATAACATTCACTTTGCGTAAGCAGTTTTGCCCAGCTATTAAAATAAATAACCAAATTATACCCCAGAGCTATGAGGTTAAAAAATTTCGAACACATCATGATCGCCAACTAACATGGAAAGGCCACGTAGATGCTAAGCTAATCCAAATTAAAATAAAGGCGATACAATTAAATTGTCTACTTAATAGAAGCTCGGTACGTAGCTTGGACTGTAAGCTCTTTCTATATAATGTGTTATTGAAACCAATATGGTGCTATTGAGTATAGTTATGTGGCACTGCATCAGCTTTAAACGTTGGGTGAACACAATGGCGCTAAAATAAAATATTGCGACTGATAATAAATGCTCTATGGTTAATAAGAAATTCAAACATTCATAAAGACCTGAACGTGCCCATGGTAAAAGATAAAATTTCGAGGTAAACTGATACGTCTTTAAAGAAGCTAAAGATACACTCGAACCAACTAGACAAATTGCTAAGTCACGTTACAGTGAAGATCCGATTTAGTAAAATTGCTATAAAAATATAAATTTACTATTCTGTTCTAACTAATGGGTGTCCAAAATTGTGGTATGATATACATTTTTCCTGCTATTTTTTCTACTTGTGATTTTCATTCTAAATTGTTGTTTACAAATTCTAAACACATTCCGGTTAGTTAATATGGAATCATGGTGAAATTAAATGAGGTGAAGTTGTCTATACAACAACAAATTTTTGTAAAAAAATAACAGGCAATATTTTTTGTACATTACATGGTAGATGTCAAAAGATGTCCATAATAAAAAAACGTAAACAAAAATTGTATGCAGTTAGTACTTGTAAATTAGAAATATTTTATTTTGTTTTATTTTTATTTTGTTGAAAATTTTTGGACGTTTTTCAATTATGAACATTATATATTTAGACATATTTTTAAATATATTATTTTTAGTACGTTTTGAAGCATGATTTTTGCAATAAGATGTAGTTTAACGATATCCTTGGATCGTTCTATTTACTGGGCAAGAAAATGTTTTGGCAGCAAAATGTGTCATCAAGCTGATGGTTGAGAAATTAGAGGAAACAGGATCCGTTCATGATAACAGAATTTATTAACGCAGTGGTCGTTCAACCGAGAAAATAGCAGCTGTGAGCAGAAGTGTTGAAGAAGATCTAAAAAAATTAATTCGTCATCGTTCGTAGCAAATTAAAATTAACGGATCCACATAATTCAACATTTTGCATCGTGATCTCCATTCAAAAACTTATAAGATCCAGCTGACCCATGAATTAAAACCAGCTGACCACGCATTACGTCGGCAATTCGTTTCCTGGGCCATCGAAAACCAATAAGAAAATGAGAATTTTTTAATAAAATATTCTTGACCGGCGAAGCTCATTTCCAGCTTGCGCCATGTGCAGTGAAGCGAATTCAAAACTTATCTTTGAGCAACCATTACATCCACAAGAAATTACGGTTTGGTGTGGTTTTTCATCCAGAGGAATCATCGGACCATATTTTTTGAAAACGAAAATAGAAATGCGATTACGGTCAATGGAGGTCGCTACAGGGAGATGATCCGAAGTTTATTGTAGCGGAAAATTGATGACTTAGACGTAGAGAATATATGGTTTCAACAGTATGGTGGCACTTGTCAAACAGCAAGGAAAACAATAGATCTTTTGAAAGAAAAGTTCGAATTTTGCATTATTTCTCGTAGAGGAGAAGTAAATTGGCCACCAAAATCGTGCGATTTGACAACTTTAGATTTTGTTTGTGGGGTTTTTGAAATCGAAAGCGTACAGCAATAATCCCACAACAGTTCAAGAGCTTAAAACCAACATCATCGAGCGGATATCAACAATTGACAACAGTTTATTGAAAAACGTGATTGATAACTTTGCTAAAAGATTGGTGGTCACTTGACCGACATATTTTTTCAATTTTTAACCGGAACCTATGTGTAATAAACTGAAATAAAGATATTTTTTAAAATCTAAAAAAAAGTCTTCTTTTTTATTAAAACTAAAATGATACCTCAATTTTGGACATTCTTTACGTATGTATGTAAAAATAAGAGAGATTGCGCTTGGACCATACGAAGACAATATGCCAATTTTTTGGAATTAAATATATCAATTTATTAATTGAATATAAAAATCATTGTTAATTTTTACAGGTAAAACAAACATCTACATGAACATAGTATACCCTCATTACCTTTGACAGTGTAGGGTACAACGAATGTGTAAGTTTGCAAAACCGTAAAACTGTGTGACTAAATAATTTTACAGAGATAAATCTTGGAAATAAATGTTTATAGTTTGACTATCTGGTATACAACTGAGAAAGCGCAAGGGAAAAGCAGCTGCAAATACAACAGAAGCAAAAAACAACGATGGCATCATCCGCAATTAGTTTTGTTCACTAATTTACAGTTACAGTTATTTTATTCTCTTTTATAAAATTTGTTGATGTTGCCGTTTTTTTTTTTCTTTTTTTTTAGAATCCCTTAGCATTATGGTCGTTCTTTTGGTATCGTTTTCACTATATAACTTATAAATGCAACACATACATGAACTGAAAAGTTTCTTCAAACAGCTTTTTAAATATTTTATCTTTACTAGAAAAAGGATATACCATATGTACATGCTACGTATCTAAGGGTATGAATTAGAAGTAAATGCAAAAATAATATAATAACGTCTATAGCTAATAAAACACTTACTTTGTGCTTAAATTTGTGTTTATGTTTTTTGACGGCTTCAAAAATAGATGATATTAATTTAAGTAAATAAGTAGGGTTTATATTTCAAAAACAAAACAAAAGCGCTGCTCATTACAGATGGAGTACGAACAAATTAAAAAATTATTGCAATGAATAAACAGTGACATAAAAGATAACACTATGATCTACCAACATCTAATAGTAAAATCTTATGTTCTTTTTTGATAGCGTCAAGTCCATAAACATATGTAGCTGGAAGTCCATTGGATAAAGAAAAATCGTTACATGTATATCAAGTATCACACTTAGTTTTTCCAAGCTTCTCAGGTGCTTTATGTAGCAAAGAAATGCTGTACATATTTCAGCAATTTTTCGCGTTTTACTTTTCTTTGAACCTTCCAAAAAAGAAATTGCTGGCCTTCTTTGATTTAAGTGTTTGCTAAATACGTCATTCTTTGTTATTAAAAATGTTTTAAATAACATATCGCACATTTATTTCAATAGTGTCATAACTCAAAATGAACTCAATTTTTCAGGAAACTATTTTAAATTTTCAGTTGCCTACTATTTAGCACTAATATATGAGTAAATATGTTGTTCTTATGCACTTAAACTTTGTACGAATGGGAAAGTTAAAACGATCGTACTTTATTTGATACTTTTAAAACTAAAAAAGAAACTATAGTACTCCCCTAACGTTCGGCTTCTTTACGACCTTAACCAACATTTCTTCCTCGAAAACACAACGTCCTAATATTTTAGCCTGTGATTAATTCTTTACAGCGTATTTTGTAAGAGTTTTATTTGCCAGTGTCTAGAGATTACTTGGTATAGAATCAAGTTTTGCTTGCTGCACAATAACGTCAATATTTAAGGTGGTAAATAATTCCTTGTATCAAAGAGCCTTTTCAGCTTAGTATTTAAGGACACTCAATATATCTAGACTTATCCTTTCAATTATGGTACCATCCTACAAAAAGAGAGAGGACTGTCTTTTGTACAGGAGGACGGGCATGCGACTCCAAGTGCGTCGTCGATTTTGTTGGATAAATGGGTGCAGAGCTAGATGGAATATAGGTGGACCAATATCACCACTTGGAGAATATCCACTAGATCTTTCTAAGGTTTCGAAGGGGGTTGATCGGGCTTTCTCGGGCATAATTACCGGGCATTGTATGAGCGCATGGGATGCCCTGGTTTTGGCTACTGTGGGAGCTGTTAGGATAAAGCGGAGGAGGAATCGTTACAACACCTCTGCGACTGTCCTGCTTTATGGGAGCTTAGACTTAAGCACTTGGGTGTATGTCGCTTCCATGATCTGGACTGTCTTAGGGATGTGTCACTTTCGAAGTTGATTAACTTCGTCAAGGGTACCAGTTGAATCAAATGAGGTAACTGGTATTTTTGGGCCTTTAGGGGAGGATCTTTCTTCTGGGACTCTCCCATGTCCGGCCTTATGGCACCTTTAGTGGGTCTGTCCTTGTTGGGGTGTCACAACAGGCCATAGCGAACTCCTGAAATGCGGGCGACCCATTTAACCTAACCTAACCTTTCTTTCCATTGGTTTTCAAATATTATCACACTTTAGAGGCCATCTATATAAATATGAATGCACCACGTATTTAATATTGTGTGCCACTGTGGTATGTTAGATAATACACCCGCCAATCAACCAAGAAATCCCCAGTTTAATTTCAGGCCGATATCACCAACAACAGCGGTATCACCTCACTACATTACTAACGAATGGTTTTAGTATTTACGCTGTGAAAAACTTCACTAACTACTACACCTGTCGTTTAGAGCCGGAGTTTGCAGATCATTTTCAGTGAGTCTACTTGATCACCATTCCCCATATCACAATTGCTCATACTCCAGTGTACATATGTATTACCATGGTTTTTACGTTTTTTGTGAGACGTTCAAGGTAGTCATGGTTAAAAATAAGACTTTATATTTGAAATTTGAAAAAATAATTAAACGATGAGTATATTTGCCATAAAAAATATTAAAACGTGTAAAAATTATACATATTTAAATTAACCGGTTATTCGTGTTAAATAGTCGGTTTATTTACTATTCGAAAAATGAACATTTAAAAAATAACCGTATTTGACAAAACCAAAAAAAAACTGGTTAAAACCGGTCGAATAATAACCGTTCAATCTCCCTAGAATTAACTACTAAGTTATTTAGACCAAATTCTAAACCTTACTCTATTATCGTTCCAAAGATATAAAGAAATCAGTATTTACTTTGTATGTGAGGTGCTACTTTCACTTATCCAATTCGGTCCAATTTTTGACTGATAAGTTGCATCGACCACATGGCTATTTGAGCCAAATTTAGAGACTCTTACCGTTTTAAAGATACAAACATGTAAATACAAATTTTATATGCGCGTGTCACCGCCAAGTTGAACAATAGTGAACAACGCATTTTATAATCGTCTTTTATATACAGATTTTTGCGATTTTTGTATATTGTTACGTTTTAACGTTTTTATAACATTTAAATTCGTTTAAATTGCGTTAAAATAAAATAAATACCGCTTTATTTATTGTTTTACAGTTTCATTTATTTACTTCACTATAGCTTTTATACTGTTTGTCTTAATACGTTTAGTACTGACCATTAGCCACAGCCGAAGAATGTAAATCCAACATAATGATCTTTACAGAAGTTGTAATGGTAACAAAGAGGAAGAGTCTCCGAAACACTGTCGTTCACACTACCCAGAATTCGACGATTTGCGGTTTTCTTTGTTTGTTTAGAGAAGATTCTATGATAAGCAGTACCTTCGTACGGACAGTACGGATGAAATTCATAACTGAGTTGCACACATTCTGTGGTAATGGTCATATGGTAACAACTGGAGCTACAATTTGACCACAAGTGAGCCGGTGGTAATTACCAGATTAACCTAACCTAATGTATGTTTAGTTAAGAATAAATCTGTTGGAAATTGACGGAGTTAAGTTTTTAAGTAGAGCGAATCATATATTTTTTAAAATCTTACACTTTATACTTCAAGTATTTAAAACTTAATTTTAATCACATCGAATTTTGTTTGTATTTATAGTTCTTTTGCAGAAATCCCATTTTTTGCCCGTTGCTAATTAAAGGGTCCGCCAAATAATTTTTTTTTAAATGCTATAAAAAAACTACTGAATATTTTCTCAAATTTCTTTTTTTACTTGAAAGTACAATCCTTCCAGTTAATAATGGAAAATAATTTCATTCCAATGGCTGCCTCGGCTGGCCATGCAGTAGCCTACACGATCGGTCCAATTTTTAAGCACATTATCGATTGTGTGCAGCTGTATTTCACCAATGGCTTCACGAATATTGTCCTTTAAAGCGTCAATTGTCAATTGTATATGTTTGTCGTGAAAGCCTGAGGAGTACGTCATAAAATTGTTCTGCGCTAGCAATTCTTTCAATAGAAAGCGAAGGTCATCCAAATATAGGAGAGAGAAAGGTTCCCATAGAAACGCACGAAGAAATGTTACGACCGATAATTTTCTTATATCTCTTGAACTGTAGAAATAACAAGTTCGTGGAATCTAATGCTTGTGGAAAAGTAAGGAAAAACAAAAGCATATTTCAGGCAATTATTTTCCACAAATTTCGAAGAAAAACACTGTAATAATGATATCTACTATGTATTCTACACCGTCTGTAAAAAACGCTTTGACGGATATGCCAGAAATTATAAACTATTGTTATAAGACTAAAGCAGATGTCGCATCATTGATAAGTTATTGGGCGAATATACTTGCAATCGCTGTAGATGTAGCATCATAGATGAAAAACAATGCACAACTCTTTTCCCACGACCGCCGTAGACAACTTTTAATAGATCTTAGCTAACAATTATCTATTGAAAACAAAAGCAGTTTATGGCAAAAACTTGCACTTGAACTGCAATAGAGACTATACTTGAAAAACCGATGTCTAAAAAATTTTTACCAATTGCCACATACCAATTTGGAATTCACATTTAAAAATTAATTGCTGTTATCTTATGCCAATATAATCTTAGTGCAATTTAATCAAATTTTAGCATAAATTTCAAGATTATTTAAGTATAAAATGAAAATATAATTACATGAAATTGACACAGCTTATGAAGTGAAATATTCAAAAATTTGAACATATACAAAAATATCACAAGAATAAAAAAAATAAAATATAAATAAATCTATATAATCATGTCAAGGCAACCGCGAAAAATGACATACAATAGGGTATATTTCCTTAATTTATGTGCGTTACCAATCACCTGCAATTCATAAAGGATTGCGTTCCAGAGACTGATAGCATGAACAAAGAAATTATATCGAGATATCAATGTCCACTGTCGAAATGCAAGAAGCCTTCTACCCCTTTCAAGCATTGAGAAGCTTAAACGCGCATGAAGATGATGAGGTTGACGTGTATATATAATTTTATGCAAGAACAGTAAGATACGAACTCTTGAATAATTATCAAAACTCATGCCAAAAAACGAGCTTACATACGAGTAGGTAGAAATATGATCATTCCTACGTAAGCCATAAGCATAACGCATAATATTATTAAGCGCCAAATTAAGTTTTCTTCTACTCTCTACTAAAATTATAAGCCGCAGTATTAAAAGTTACTAACAGAGAAATTTCTTTTGAATATAATATAATTTCGAGTCAATACAGTGTTTTGATATAACCATTTAAAAAAATTCTAAAAGTGGAGTTAATCGATTTGGCAAATGAGGTATTCGTTATATAAATTGGTACCGAAAACAAAATTTGAAAACACTAAAAACCTGCTTGTTTATTTGGTACGATTTCGTTGACGATTTTTCGTAATTTAAATGTCGATATTTTTAAAAATTATCGGAAAAATAACGATTTTCTGCAAATTTCCTTTGCAAGCCCTGACTGTGACAAGTATTATGTTAGCGATATATTGCAAATATAGTATGTTAGTTTATGAAAGTTTTAAAAATTTTTAATTGTTCACTGATAAATACTATAGATAAAAAAAGATTGGAGATATCCATGTGTTTTTTTCAAATTAAATTCTTTTGTTAATATGGATTCACCTACATTGAGTAACTTTATTTAAAAAAAGAATAGCTTTTGGTTATTTGCGTATACATACTATACACACTATACTTTAAAAATTTATACATATTTGCCGATTTTCATTTGAGTGGAGGAAGAGTTTGCAAGCCATGTAGGCTATTTTTTAGTTTGTATGATTGTAGTTTTGCTACTAACGGTATTATATATTTTTCATTTATAATTTATATACAATATTTGTAAAATATAAGAATACTACAGAGCAAATATGTATGTGTGTATGTATATAAAAGAGGCAAAAGGAAATCTAGATCGAATTATATAAATTAAAAATGTTACTTACTGACAAAGTTTATCCAATTCTTCTTTCTTGGCAGCACCAATTGAAAATTCTGATGTTAAATGCAACATTTCCAGCGGTTCCGCACATTTCGTAAATTCTTCTTGGCCGCACTCTTCAGCATTGATTATTGCTAGGAAAGCGAGGGCGATTGTAATTGTAGTTGCAACTGGAACAGAACAAAAGTTTTGCCAAATTAAAAAATGAAAAGAGTTTACAGCAAAAACAGAAAATTTTACAAAATGTCTAAATGAATGAATATGCAGTTGAAGAGAGAAACAGAGAGAGAGACCAATTGACTGGTGGACAAAACCAAATGGAGACTAACTGATAGAGAAAAAAAATAATAATAAAACTATTCAATACAAAAGCATGTAATAAGAAATTTCAACTCGCAATCAGCTCAACAAAGTTGAAAATGTGCATCATGGGTAATAAAAATTTTGTAACTTAAATTGGCACAACAAAATACAAAACATCAATGAGAAACAAAAGAATACAACGTTGTTCTTGTTGTTGTTGTTGTTGCAAAAGATTCATCGTCATGAAACCTCTGGTTAAACGGACGTAAATATCAGTTACATCTTAAAAAGGGTAGAAAAACTATTCACGACTCAGTTAAAATGTGTGGAGCTGTAGTTACATGGGTGTATGTGTGTAGTATGTGGGTGTCTTTTAGTTGTTGCCTTTCATTTAAGCATATAATACTTGAAAGTTTGGTCGACAACATGCGGCTAAAAAAATATATTTATTGCTCTTTTTATTACACTTTCTTAGCCAACTGCAATGATAAATGGGCAAAAGTAAAATTTCGAATTGTTTATTTTGGATTTTCGCTATAGAACTCAATGACATTTCTGCCAGATGTGTCAACTGTTCTCATATGTACGAATATCGCACACGCTATCGCTTCTGCTGACATCGAACCATTCATAAAACTCTTGCAGCACAAATGGACCGAATATATTTCGTATTCCGAATAAAGTGCTTTATATTTACTACGAATATTTATTATACTCAAGTTTTGTATTGAATTTTGTCACATTATAAAAATATTCTTTTATATTATACATATGTACATAGTACATACGTACATGCATATGAACATACGTATTGAAACAAATATGCATTTTCAATAGAAAAAAAAATGAAATGTATATCTATGTATTTATTGTATGTATGTTTGTCAAATCGAGTTGCAGCAGGTAGCTTTCAAGTAATGCGTACATTTATATACACACATATTAATTTCTGCATATTTCGAGAGCGGTTAGATGAGGGTTGCCAGATGACCTTGATTTCGCTAGATTGACAAGAATTTTTACTGCATGTCAAGTTTTAAGAAAATTTATGATTTGTTAAGATTTATAAAACACACAGTTTTGTAAAAGCTATTAAAACTTCTCAGCCAAGCTCTTTCAATTCCTGTCGGGTCGTCATACATATATGTGTGATTTGGCGTTGCCGTAATGGATCACAATGATAATTATTAACAGTAGAGGTCAGAATTATTCATTTGATCAGGTTGTAGGAGCTCATAAGAAGCAATTCCCTTCAAATTCTTTCTTAGTGTCATTCCTGGCTTAGCCACCGTCTGCGAAACTTCACCTTGCTTAGTTCATGATATTTTTTGCATATTGTCGTACCTGAGCCACTTTCTGAAACGGTTCGATTACGTTCCGTTTTAGCAGTGAATCACAAATTTAAACTTGGTCTATCAATTTTCCACTGTTTATTCATGTGGCACTTAAATATCGATCTTTATTCTTCAAATGGATGATAAATGTTTAGTTACGACAGCCTAGTTCCCTAACAACGTTCAAGTGCCAGTCTTTATCAATTTTTTGCACGATTTCATCGACTTTTTTAATGGTTTGTCGGCCAATCAGAGCGAAGTGCATTTTTAATATCAAAATTATCAGATAGAAAATGACTAATATTACGGTAATGTTCCGAATTTTTAGCTTAAAATGTCATCTTTCAAGTAAGCTAGAGTGTTGCCTGATGCGATTAGTATTACCAGATATATTACGTTTTAGAACCATTTGCTAACAATTTGTAAGCAAATTTTTTCGAACATCCAATATTTTTGACTGTCAAGATTTTTTTTTTCAAAATCGAGACTTTTTTCTATAAATGCAAAGAATTTCGCAGTGTTGAATCTGGCTACCTTAGGTTAGATTGAAAGTTTCTGAATTTGGTCTAAATGACTTCGTAGTCAGTTAACAAATGGGCGGAATTGGACAAGTGGGTATGTTATCTCCTATATGAAGCAAATATTGTTTTTTTAGTATATCTTGAGAACGGTAAAAATGGAAGTCTCTGTATTTGGTTCAAACAACTTCGTGAAATTAACATATCATCAGTAAACAACTAGGAGAGATTCAATAAGCGGGCGTGGCACCTTCCATTGATTCCAAACATGGAATTCTGTATAAGTAGAGAACGGTACCAGTTCAACAAAGCTTCGTTACACATCCACTTCACCCAAAAGTATTACACAAAGCACACCGGGTAAAAGCTATCTAAGTATGTATGTATATAAAAATAAATATGTACTCGTAAGTGTTTGTATACTCTATACCGACTTAGACTGAAGTGGGATAAAAACGGGTAGTATTGATAAATTAAAAAATAGAATTAAAATAATTAAAGTAATGAAATATGATTTAATGCACTCGAGTTCATCAGGAAAAAACCACATTGTTTTTAAATAAAAATAAATAAATAAATAAATCAAATACAGAAATAATACAAGAAAAATTTTTTGGACAAATATCAGACACTTTAAACACTTTAACATTGTATTGGTACTTTTTTTATGTTTATAGTCAAGCACACAATTCCTACTTTATTTTTTGGTGCAAAAGGATAGAACTATGTACCATGAAGCAATAAACAAAGATGACGCCGACAGGTTTTCGAAATAATTTTCTACTGCGAATGTACGTCATAATAGAATAAAATTGACTGTATTATACGAAATTTTAATGAAAATTGGAAAAAAGAGTTTTATTTTTTTTCACATATTACAAATTAAAAATTTATTTTAATTAAAAATTTATTTTAATTTGTTAATTTAGTTAAAATTTATTAATACTAAATTATTACAATCATATTTACACACATATATCAAATAAAATACATATATTTGAAATATGTTTATAGAAATTATTATACATCAAAATCGTTTTAGGTTTTTTAATACATATTGCACTTGATCAACAAGAGGGTATTAACTCAAAATTTTTTAAATTTTGCAAGAAATTAATTTTGAAATAATTCTCTTTTTCTGTATTTTAAATTTTCAGAGTTCCTGATTTAACTTTCTTATTTTAGAATACATTTTAGATTTAAAAAACAGTGTTTTTACTTTGTTGTCAAATTCAAGGTGGTTGACTCGTTCTATATGTGACTTAATAAAGCCTTTTGTTCTTAGCAAGTTTGGATCATTGTATATTTCAAAAATTTTCTCTAATTGCTGCATATTTTCCATAGTTCTTTTCCAGAAGTCCCCGAAAAGCATGAAAAATTAATTTTTTTAAATATTTTTAATACTTAAAATTATTTCATAAGAAAAAGCCTTAAAAACACGTCAACTAGATTTTGATTTAAATATTAGTTTCAATTAAAAAAAAATTATACGGCTAAAGCGTGAGACACAGTTAAAGTAAACTCTGCGTATACGCAACGCTGTACCTTAATAAGTTAAAAAGAATAAAAGAAATTTATTGTACATTTTATAGCCGCACACCTCAATTTAATATTTAATTTAATTATTTTTATTGCGTTTTTTGTGTATAATTTATATTTTAATTTAAAATATATTATTTTACTTTAAAAACAAACAAAAAGGTCTATGCCTACGTCACGCACACTCTCATCGAGAGAGAAAAAAGTAAGAGACCTGCGCAAAGCGAAATCTCTTATTATTTGATTCATGTACCTCAGTATTCCTTTATACCAATCGTACGGTGCGATAAACTTTAATAACAATGAAGTTAATGTCAGTGACGACACTTTTATATATTATAATGGGTATATATATGTTATTACTCTGAATGATATTTTTATCAAAATATCGCTCAAAAAAAAAAATAAATAAATATAATAATAATAATAAAATCGCTCTATACAAAACTGTGAAACATAAACATGTCATAGGAGATACCACCTAAACAGCTTTAACGGTGCATGTCAAACTCTTTCGTTTTTAGCTCTTAAGCTGTTAATTGCGTGCATTTTTAGTCAATGAGTTTAAAAAGAAAATAATTTATCCGGACGAAAGGAAAATTATAGTTTTTCTCTGGAAGCAAATACTATTCTATCATTAACTCTTTTAAAGTAACTGAGGGTTTGTCTCAAAACCACGTTCTGATCGCCCTTCGCAATTAACTGTAAGATAAAAGATATACCTTATCAACTCTGTGCAACAAGATCTCAAAATAACAACTCTAAAAGTAGCTGAAAGCATTAATTTAATATTGGAATGGAGTATATGTGATGATAATATCAGAAATACCTTAAACCGAACGGTTTATATGCTCGCATAGTACGTAAAAAGCTCTTTATTTCAGCTTTTATTTAGCTTTCAGCTCTTTATTAGTACTTAAGTAAACTGTTAAAATTTTGGGAAAATATTATATTTTTGGATGAGAGAGAGTGCTGCATTTTCAGAATAAGCCGTCAATTCGCATGAAGAAAATCCGGTACAGCGTTGCCGTTGCGACACTAAGGTATCACATTTGACCCTTTTTCATGCAAATGTCACTTTTTATAACCCTTTTGTTAATGTATCCCTTTTTGAAAATGAGTAAAGGCCCAAAATTTCTCACGAAAATTCTCAGTACTCTTGGCTTTTATATATGTATGTTATATATATACATAACACGCATGAGTTAGTACAATAACTGACTTTTATTCAACTGTCATATTCTATGCATACCTATATTTTTCATATAAAGTTTGACAATTGTGTTAAATGAACTGATAATCAGCTGCGATTATGCCGTGATTTATGTATGTGTTTTGGCTTAAGCTTTAACAGCGAGAAGCTTTTATATATTTTTTTAGTAGAACATTTTTGGAGTAAAGTTGTTTTGAGCGATGAAGGTAGGAGTATTATATTTAAGTGTGACGAAAACAGAAAATTAAAAAACTAGAAGTTCCGACATCAAAACTTGACTTAACGGCTTCATTATAAATATTAGTCACCTGACATAAGTCCCACAGACAAATTATTTGATAAATTGGATGACCTAGTACAAAAAAAGTGCAATAAAAACAAACAAGGCTGTATGACTGCTTTTCCTAAAGAATATCACAATAATTCAAGTGAAACTACGATAAAAAAATTGTACTTAAATTTAATGATTAACTATAGCTCTGTAAGTTAATAATAATAGTTACCTAATGCTGCAGAGCATGTATTTCTGTGTGCAGAAAACTGAATTTCTTATTTTTCTTTAAAGTTAAGGGGGATGCTATGCAAAAGCTCATATATCTTTGTTTTATTTTTCACGTAGATTTACATTATATCGTTTTAGAAATTCCAAACCTTATTGTTCTATGCAAAATCCCGTTTTCGAGGGGATATGTATATTTTTCGTACATATAGATTTACTTTGTCTCCTAATAGTGCTTCAGCTAAAATAATTTTTCAAAACTGTCACTGGTTAAAAATAAACTTACAAACAAACTTAAAATATAAACTTATGAATCCATGATTTCCTCTCTCAATTTGCTGGAATCGAGGCTGGAAAAATGGACTCCAAGTAAAGAATTAATTACAAAATATAGAGAAAGTGTTTCTAAAAAGTGACAAACATTATCAAGAGTTTTTGTAAAAGTAACTTCTTTCTTTTTAATAATATGGCTAATATTTGAATGTATCTGTGAAATGTTTCTTTTTAGGTTTAACATTGATTTATCATTAAAGTATGTATAATTACTTTTATTTTGGTTTAATGTATTTAATTAACTGTTAAAATTCGATTATTTTTTTATTGAAATGAATTAAATTTTTTTACAAAAAACTTGACCTTATTTTACTTTAAAATACCTTTTTTTACCTCGTTTTTTTTTTCTCAAAAACCCTTTTATGACATTTTTTCGAAATTTTCAACGGCAACACTAATTCGGTACAGTAGTGCGATTTAGTAACTTTTATTTAGAATATTCGCTGTAGGTAATGTCGGCTGTAGCGCGTCTTCTTTTGGGAGCAGTGGTACTCGTAATGAGTAAAAGAAGTTAATAAACAAACATTTTACTCAACATTGTTTGTGTATAATTGCTAAAACCCTTTCTGATCGTTACTACAAACAACAAAAATTGTCAACTTATTTTGCTAATGTCGTGTCGTTAAGTTGCCGTTGGTGGTTAAGTTGTAATGGTTTGGGAGTGTATGGCGGCTAACGAGGTAGGATGTTTGTAGGTTATTGAGTCAATTATAGACAAGACAGCATACCTAGTTATGCTAAAAGTAAACTTAAAATAAAATGCAGCGAAACTTGGCCTTGATAACAGTTTTTAATTTTAAAAACATTCCAATTTCCATGCTTCATAATGTGCCAGAACGGATGCATTCCGCAGTCACCATATCTCAATCCATTTGATCATTTATAGGATCTGTTGGAGTGAAAAATTCGCTATCACATTGTAACATCAAAAACTATATTAGAAGAAGTTTTGCCAACTGAATGGGAGAAAATATCACTAAAAGTCACTAAAACTTATTCATTCCATGCAAAAAAGATTGGCTGAGGTTCTCAAGAGAAGAGACTATCCAACTAAACACTAATTTATGGTTAATGCTGCTATAAATGTTCACATAAGAGAATTTAAAAATAGGACACAATTTTCTTTCCTGTCCATTTTTAGCACGTTTCTTTTTTAATAAATTTATATTTATTTATGTATGTACGTAATTTAAGTTCGTTGATGGATTTTCATGTTTATTAAAATGAAAAAATTATTTTTTATTATATTATTAAATGACAAAATTTATTTCAAAAATTTGATTTACAAATTTTTAAGAGTTGTTGTTGTGTCAACTTTATGCATTATCTTAAGCTACGGTCACATAAATCAAATATTTGACGAAAAAAACACAACCACTATTTTATAGAAATATTTTAGGAAAACATTTCCTTTTATGTCAACATTTCTTAAAAAAATATTTAAAAACAAATAATAGTACCAAAAAATATTTAGATTTTTAAATTTAATTAAAAAAAGTAATAAAAGAATAAATATTTCTAAAAAACAGTGGTTACGTTTTTTCCGCCAAATATTTGGCAAATGTGAACGTAGGGTTAGACATGTTTGTCTTGTACTCAGGAAATGTGTGAACACATCGTTTGAAAAATTGATCTTGAATCACAATTGCTGTACTTATTTTGGGTAAAAATTAATAGTTTTTGTGTCAAGCAACTATTTTTGGAGACATAAACAAACCCTTACCCATAAGATAAAGTCATCTTTCAGTATGATGGTGATCCAGGATAAAGAATAGCTGTCGCAATAAAAAATTCGGTTGACGGATTGGCCAGAATAAAACCCTAATCGCGTCCCAATGGAAAATTTTTGAACACTAACGAAAGAATTCCTGGAAAGATGTTATTTGGCTTCGAGAAATATGTTGGAACTATGGCAATGAATATAATACGAATGGAACTTCTCTATCCTTTTGGAATGTAGATTTTTCTAGCTTTTTTGGATAATATTGTAGAGAGAAAAATGTATTAAAAGCACCGCAAAAAATTACGGGCTCTAAAAAGATTATTGTAAAAAAAGCTCTTCTCCATTTAAGCGAACTTGCAAAACTGAGCATATGCGGATTCTTTTATACCATTGTCTTCTTTCATTCCTGTTTTTGAATATCATACCATTTGTTAATGTTTTTTGAAAGGACTTAGCAATGAATAAATATGTGAAATTTTGATTATTTCATTGCGTATTTATAATTTTATTGGAACCTTTCAGTTCAACTTCTAAACATGTGCTCATTTTTGCTCGCTACTGTACATACAGTATCTCAAAAAACCGTTTCAATGTTTACCTAGTATTAACAATTATAAGTACAACAACAAAGCTAAAGACCCAATCATTATGATTTTTGATCTAATTGCTTATTGGACTTTTGTTTACAACTACAATTAAAAATCTTTGTTGTAATATGTAAAGTTATCGAAAAGTCAGCAAAATGTATGTAATAGCTTAATGAGACGGTTTTTTAGTTAACCTTATTTAATAAATTTTGTAAGCTTTTAAGGCTTAGTATTTTGTATAGCCTCTTTAGGAAGTAAAAGTTGCCTCTGTACAGCGCGGCATACTGTCCGTTAAATTTTTGTAATTGTTTGGGCCAATAGAATTCCACACTGTAGAACATGCATCCACAGTTCTTTAAAGTTTCCAGGCGTACCAAATTTAACGTTAAGGCAAAAGTTGTAGTAAGATTTCGTTGCTTCTCAATATTTCCAAATCCAGCGTGGGTAGAGTACGAAAGTCCTTGCCAAATTTACCACTTCTATCCCGAGGAGGCAGAAAAAAATTTTATCGAAGACCACAGAACGGCACATTTTAAGAGATCTTTGGCAGTAAAAAAAAGAAACACAATTAAATTTCAGAAGCAGCTTGCAGAAATTGAAAATATTTGTGTTTATGTTGATACAATATGTAATACACTGCGAGCAGTTGGCTTGAGGGGACATTTAAAAGTGATACAAAATTTATGATTTTGACAACGAAAAAAAAAATCAAATGTATTTTAGAACTTAAGTTAACAGGTTCGCTGACCCCACAAAACGGTGAAATTTTGGAAGTATGCATGTTTATTGACAAATTTGAAATTGCACTGTAACTCCCACATCCCCAGAAATGTGTTCCGTAACCAAAAAATACGTTGTGAAAATTTTATACAGACTGCTGCATCTGCCTTGTCATATGCTGATCACAAAAACTCGCCCAAAGGATGTTAGTGAAACCGTTCACAATATTCGTCACTGATATTTACAAAGTTTCTGGAAAAAGTCTAAATGGGAATGTAATAAATGAATTTTGGGGAATATAATTACACCTATCCTATCGAATTTATTCAGTAAATCAGCAAAAATATTTTCGCAATCTCTAGTTTTTTAATTTTCTAAAAATTCTCGAACAACAAGTACTAATAAGATCTCAGTAGGCCGTTTATTGCCGGCTAAGGGACTCTCAAATTTATTTTTCGTACAAATATCAATAGGGTGTGATATTAAATGTGAGGAATTACCAAAATTAAATTATTTAGTATAAAAAGTCTTGCAATTTTTATAAAAATTTAAATATTATAAAAAATATTTAGATTAAATTTAATAATAATAAATATTGTATTTTTTACTTTATTTGTTTTCGAACATTGAAGACATATTTACTGGGTTGGCAATCAAGTGGGTAATTATTGGGTGTTATATTTAAAAAATCCTGAGTGGGTTTTTTATTTAGATGTTTTCGTAGTTTATTTACAACAAAAACAAGCGACAACAAATTTATAATTTAATGAAATGAAAAAATTATCAAATCACTGCTTACATCTTTTCCACACCTCTGAGCCAATTTCCAAATCCTTTATAAAAAAATCTTCTGAACGTCTTTTAAGGCGCTCCAACTTTGAAGCCGATTCTGTATTTCTTCAAAGGAAGTGATTCGGAGACATGCTAAAAGAACAACTCAAAAACGTATAATTTACAGTTTTTTAGCCGTGGAACGAAGTAATTTGCGCTTAAAGCGTATGTATTCTATAATTCAAACAGACTGTTATAGCGAAATGTCATGTAAAGAAAGCCTGTACAAAGAGGTATAAGCAATGTTCGAAGCATACGGCGGTTGCAGCATTCGATCGATATTTGATATTTGTTTTGAAATTTTTGCGACATGAGTTCAGATGTTGTCATGTCTGCCTTTATATTCCGGCCCTTTTTCTCATAATGCATTATTTAAACGAAGTAATTGCAGTCTGCTTCGATCATCGAGTTTTAGAAGTTCATAGTACACAATCACTAAAACAACGTGATTCCAAAAACAAACAAAAAATATTGTCGACTTGAACGAAATTCGGAAACAGTTAAAAAGCTCAATAAAACCCATCAAAAAACCCAATAAAAGCCGGTGGGTTGGGTTTTTTTCAAACCCGGGTTTTTGCCAACCCTGCATATGGACCAAGGACTCCGCCAACCCATAAAGCGCGCAAAACAATAATTTTTTGTGGATGTAATGGTGTTTCGATAAATGCTTGCATGAAATCCACACTCCGAATACAACATTTCTGCTTATTTACGTACCCATTTAACAAAAAATTGGCTTCTTCGGAAAACAAAATTTTGATATTTGACGAACAGAACTATAATTTTGGTAAAAAATTTTGAAATGTCAAGCCAAACTAAACAAAAAGCAACTATCAGCTGTTAAATGGCAAAATGGCTTTAGTTGACAAAGCCATTTTGCCAACTCAAAGTTATGAACCTCTAAAACAACACCCGATACAAGCATAATATTTATTATTATTATTTTTTTTAATACATTAATAATGTTTTTTGTTATTTTTGTTTCAAAAATGAATACTTCAACTATAATAAGTAAATAAAAAGAGGTCGATATTAATTAATAAACTAAAAAGATTTTTTGGGTATACATATTGTTTGAAATTGTAAATAATAAGTGAGTACTAATTTTTGGAGTGACTGTATATAGCTGGTCTATTGTTATTACTTATATATTAAATTAAACAAATTTTTTATTTTTTTTTATATAACATTGATTGCATTGAGTAGACTCTGTATGAATATGAATATTTTATTGTTTTCATGAATTTCAGTTATCTTTGAATTCCATTTTTAGCAAATATGAAATCTACAGCTAGTGGATTCCGACTGTTTGATAGCCTACACCATAGCACACTTTAAAGTATGATAAGTTTTATTATTGGGTGCTTAAATATAAACTAGTCACTTAGGATTTATGCATATAAGTATTTTACGCCTGTTCTTGAAATTTTAATAGAATTTTGGATCGATTTCGACGAATACATGTGTTGTTCGAATAAAATTGTTTACACTTGACTCGACTAACTTGGATGCCAAATTAAAATTTACTAATATTCGTAATGTTCAAAATTTGTGTTGAAGCTAAAATTAATTAGGTAGCAATCTTCACCAAAGTTTGTTCAATAAAATAAGTTGACTAAAACCCAATCGAAACTATAATTCATACTAAATAGCTTAACTTTATCTAACTGCCCTTGTCTTTTTAATAAGTATAGCAGTTAGAGCCAGTTGTAGAAAAACCTCTAAAGATTTTTGAGGAAAAATTTATATGAAGTTAGAGTTTGTAAATATATATTTTTCCACTTGCATTTAAATTGAAGGTTTTTTGTATAACTTTATTTATTTAGTTTTTCAAACATCAACGCAAACACAATATATATCCATCGCTACCTACGGTGGTGTAAAGTGTAATAATTTAAATAAAATATAGCGAAGAAAAAATTGAAAAATATTTTGTGTTTAAAAAGTCCGACAAATAAACGATAGGTGGCAGATAAATGATCATATGTATGTATTGAAGTATGTAATTATAGAAAAATTAATGTGTGTTTGTATGTTTGTTTGTTTGAACATTATGGTCAGCTAAAAAGCTGATTCTCTTGAAAATTTTACAGTATCTCTCCGTTTGTCTGGAAAAAACTATAGGCCATATAAATTTAAAAAATTTCAACTTGGCGGTGTCACGCCCATACAAAGTAAATAACTATTTTTCTATATCTTAAAAATGGCAACAGGAAAAGTCTCTAAATTTGGATCAAATCAAATCAATCAAAAAAAGGGCATAATGGGACAAGTGAACATGGCGTGCATACAAAATATTGATTTTATTATATCTTGAGAACGAATAAAGCTAAAGTTTCAGTATTTGGTCTAAGTGATACAAAGCATCAGTCCAAAAGTGGACAGAATTGGACAAGTAGGCGTGATACTTCTCATACAAAACATATATTGATTTTAGTATATCATGAGAACAGTTACAGCTAAATTTTCATGATTTGGTCTCATTAAACTCATAGTCAATACAAGTCAGCAGTCAAAAACTGGGAAGAATTGGATAAAACCGATCTATATATGCATTTTATATACATATATGAATGTGTGTTTGTCTGAAGACTGTATAATTAAGATGGGAGTAGCGAAGCACGCCGGGTTATAGCTGGTATGTTAAAAAAAATGTGTAAAGACCCATTCCAGCAGCATCTTTATTTGTATACTCTGTACAATAAATTAAAGTCATTTGTGTGCATTTGTTTATTCACTAATTTTGGTAGAACCTGCTTTCATTGTTGTTTTCTGTTGCCGTTGTTGTTATTGTTATCCTAGTTGCTTTTGTTGGGCACTATATGTGCAAATAAAACAAATGAGTGGTTTCATGTTTGCTAAAGTAATAAACAATGGGCAAATGTACAAATGGTGCATACACATACACTTGTTAAAGCAAAATCTGACTTAAAAATAAACAAACAAAAAATTATTGAAAAAACAAAATTTCAATTGTTCATTTGTCATTTTTTTGAGCGGTCAAAAGAATATTTAAACCACGATAATAGGAGATATTTGTAAAATTATATTATAATGATAAAAAATTGCGTTTAGTCTTAATGAAATACATATGTACATATATATGTATCAATAAGCAATTTATTTTCGGAGTTTTTTTTGGCAATCTGGTCCTGTTGGTGTACCTATATAAGTAGGTGTCTTATTATTGCAGTCATTTTCAAACAATTCTATTGAATTGGGTTACTTGGCATTCATTTGAAAAAGTCATACTTAATTTCATTGTTTAAATCCGAAATTAAACTGTAAGTTTCGAACTATACTATACTATACAGTAGAACTATACAGTCTTATTTAACAACAGAGTTTGTTAGTCCAACCATATCGCAACAATAGTTGGAATGCTGAGAAATCTACTCAACGCTTCTTAAGATACGAAGACTACTTGCGAAGCATACCTCTTACCTGTTCTACTGTATGGCTGTAAGTTTTATGCGGACTGTTCCAGCAGTAATTTTAATAAAGATTGCTTATAATAACATTGCAAGGTATTTTTATAACATATGTATGTCCTCCACCTGAGTTAATTCGTTTTTTTCAAGATTTTATTTATTATTTAACTTGTTAATTTAATTGTTTTTAAACTTTATTGATTTTTATTTTATATAGTATATATATATAGAGTATATTATTCTCATTAGCGCTTTAAATAATAAGAATTTAATCTTATTGCACTAAGATTGCTAAACTAAATGCAATCCCAAACGAAGAACTAATACAGTAAAAAACGCCCCACGCGGCTTAAAGACCTTCTCAGCTCAAGTAAGTGTCTTCCTAAGAAGATATAATTAAGTGCATTAAAAGAAAGCGTTTTTTCACACAAAATTTATCTATCAAGACGTTTTTTAAGCTTAAATCTGGCACCAATAAAATAGGAAAGATAAAAATGTACACACTCCATTGAGGAGTTGATTGATATACTTAATACAATGATATATGGCAAAGCATCAGAAGATGACATTACAGCGAAACTTTTAAAAATTCTGGATATGGAAGGGAAGCGCCAAATTTATGATTTGCAAATAAGAGTGTGGAGGAAAGAAGAAATGCCTGGGGAATGGACAACCGGTATCATTTCGCAACAAAGGTGACAAGTATGTAAAATTTTTCCGGAATACTCGCGAGACAGCTGTGTAATATTGCGGAGAGGCTTCTTTGGGAATACCAGTGTGGAATTAGGTCTGGTAGTTCCGTAATGGTTCAAGTACTGTGCTAAAGCAGAATCTAGAGAAAACCAATGAGCTTAATAATGATGTACATATGTTGTTCGTTGATTTCAAACACACATTTGATAGCTTAGGTCGATCTAAGATCCCCAGAATATTTGCTGCGTTCGGTACACATAAGTAACAAACTCTGTCGCCTAACAATTGCAACACTCAGTAATATAAAAAGAAAAGTAGAAGTACAGCAAACCATTCAATATGAAAACGGGAGTAAGACAAGGAGACAGTTTGTCCACAGTTCTGTTTAACTTGTGTCTGCACTATGCTATAAGGAATCACTCTGGACTTTGAAATATTTCCAACCGCTCGGGAATGGCGATCGCCTACGCCGATGACACTGCGATTTTAACTCGAAATATGCAATACATTAAAAATATTTATACGAACATGCAAATATCTATAAAAGAAGTTGGTCTAGTGGGTATCAATCAAAAACCAAATATATGATAGTATTTAGAAGCGCTAAAAGAAAAATGCCACGAGATATCAGTATCGGTGAATATTGTTTTGAAGGAGTAGAAAAGTCAGACACTTGGGCGTACTTATTAGTAACAGTAATAGTGCAAGTGACTGTATACAAGTCCGAATTGTGGCAGCACACACATTTTGCGCATAATAGATATTTAAATCAAAACTATTATCCAGAAGGTGCAAGCTGAGAACTTAAAATACTATCATAAGGCCCATAGTTGCTTATCGTTCAGAACTCGTCATAGACCGAACTTCTGAACGTGGTGAATATTTCCCGAAAGGCAATGCAAACTTTTACCGCTCAATAAAAGAGAGTATATTATAAAGTACATTAAAGCAAAGACTTAGATATATAGGTGGTGGATCCAAGCTGAGAGCAAAAGTTTATTCTTGACTACACCTCACATATCTCAAGAATAAAGATCGGCCACGTACGAGCCTAATTGACAACATCGAGCAAGATATGAAAGCAATGGGAGTAAGAAATTGACGATGCACCCATGCTAAAAATAGAGAGAAAAGAGAGTTGTGGAGAGAGCCTAAACCCACCCCGGGCTATAGATCTGAATAATGATGATGGCGTGAAATGAGTGGAATTAAATTAAGAGAACTCTAAAAAAAGAAAGCATATACTTTTTCTTTTAAATGCAACATTTGTGCATATATCCGTGGTTTTTAAGCATCAATTGCGCATTTATCCGAGTTTCCGCTTAAAGGATTAAGTGCGTAAAAAACTGGACATCCCAACATGTGCACATAAGTGGGGATTAGGAAAGCTTATCACGCTCTTCCTAAAATTATCGTTGATCCCTCTGAAGTGCCTCAAGGTTAGGCTTGCCAGATAGCCTTGAAAAAAATTGGTTTGGCAAGATTTTTTAAAGTTTTTCTTACACAACGATTTGTAAAAGGCTATTAAACATTTTAGTAACTAGTTAAACTAAAGTATTTGTTTCCTAGTTTAGTTTATCTAAACGATTTATAATTGAATTTTTACAATAAGTATCCGAAAAAGTTTGTTTGATACAAAATCTAACACCTTTTACTCATTTTTGAAACGTGGTTTATTAATTCAAATGTGTGCCGTATTGTTCTTTTGGCGTTTTTGGGGTAAAGCCATTATTCCATCTTTGTAGAATTTCTGGGGTTTCTGAATCAAAAGCTGATCTGATCGCGTTTTTTAGGCTTTGGCGGAAATTAAATTTACATCATAAGATAGTTCTGCAGAGATCGAAGCATATGATAATCTGAAGTTACATGGTCCTAGCTACATGCTGGCTTCAGTCTTGTTAATTGCTGAATAGAGATCAGAATCAATCGTTGGACAAAGTTGTAGAAGCTCATAATGAATCATAATCAACCCAACTAGATAGCATTACATTCCACCGTCTACGATGATTAACCTTGCTTCGCCCATGGGCTTTTTCCCACATTATTGCCTTACGTGGTACGGACTTATCAAACAAGCTATAGTGTTGCCAAATGGAATTAGTATAACAGAGATATTACAATTTATAACTAGTGCTCTAAAACAATCGAAAGTACTATCGAGAATATCAATAGTTTGTGACTATTGTTTCACAATCTATAGCTTTAAATACTGTCGAAAATTTTCACCTTTCCTATTTAAGAAGCAGCAATAATACCGCAAACTATCACACTACTTCCCGCGTGCTTAAAAGTAGAAACTAAGATAGATAGATAGATAGAATGCTATCTTTCTTTTTTGCCACACTTCCAAATATGTTATGCTTTGATAATCGTTCTTATTCAATATCTTCTGAATAGTCCGTGAATGTACACTAACTCCTGATCTTGTTGCCAACCCTCTTGCCAATTTTATGATATGAACTTTTGACTCACCTCTATACGATTAAGTGTTTCTTTACCCAGTATTTTTATATTTGTTAAATATTGCCCGCAAAATTCAATATAACAGCTTTGATATTTCCCAAACAAATTTGTATTTATTTCTGCACCAAATTGGTATTAATCGGATGACATTACTAATACAGCCAAAATTACAGCTTAAAATTATTTATGATTTTTGATTCTTAAAAAGGCAAAAATTGTGGCCATACTTAGACTTACGTCGGCCACTGTATATGTCTCTATATGAGTTCTATTATACCTTTGAAATATAATTAACTTATTACATTTCATTACGTGCTTTTAAAAGTACGTCTAAAGATTAGGCTTGCTTACGTAAAAAGATTTTTAATTTTATTGTAAAATGTTGTTTTAAAAAGTTCAGTAGTTAAAGACCGCAATTTGTGTCTGTTATAAATCTAAATTTAGTTAAACTGATATAATTTAATTTCAATATAATTTAATTTGCTAAACTCATTCTACACAATAATGTACTTGATGGAGTAGTAGTCCCTTTTTGCATAAGCTATTGTTAATTATTCTATTTAAGGCTATTGGAAACTAATTCCCCCAAACGCTGTAATTAAATTTGTCTACTTTAGATTGTAATGAGTTTTATCAACTCTTTAGTAAAACTAATAGAAGTACTCGTTTAATCTGCTAAATACGTCTTTAACCTCTTAAACTTTAAAACTTAAGTAAATAAAATCAAAATGAGTTTGAATTGTGTTTTACGAGGGGTACTATTTATTAATGTACCCCTCGTAATGTTAGTAGTTAAATTCTAGCAACATCATTATAAAGATTGAAATTTTTTTATCATAAACATACTCACAACGTTTTAATATACAAGTGATCTATTTGTTTTGTTTAGAGTGCACTGTAAACGGCCTTGAGTTAAAAAAATTATTTGGCCAAAAAGTGGGAATTTCAAGAGAAGGTTTTCATTGGAGTATTTTTCACAACTTTCGACATGTATTATCTCAACAAGAATGTGTTGATTATCTAAGTTCTTTGTATAGCGATAAGGCACCATCAAAAACTACAATATGTCGCTAGTATAGTGAATTCATCGTGGTCGTAGTTCGGTCGACGACGAATTCCTAGATGGATGTCTGAAATCGGTTGTTGTGCCACAAAACATTGATAAACTGATAATACAAGATCGTAATGGGACATATGGTATTGTGATATGGCGGCCTCCTTGCACATTAGTTCCACTTCAATAAAAAGAACTTGTTCTTGTTGAATACCCCATAATTTATCAATCGCTCAAATCGCTCGCGTCGATTGGTGTAAGGAAATGATTGATAAGTTCGACCGTGGTGCTTCAAAAGACGTATATAAAACATGTGACGAATCATGGATATAAGCGCATGAGTCGGAAACAAAACTGTAATCGACCGCATGGGTATGCCAAGACGAGCTAAAACCACAAAAAGTTGTTCATGGAAAAAGCACAGCGAAGCAAATTGTCGCCTGCTTTTTCAGCCGAGTGGGTCATGTGGCCACTGTTCCGCTTTAGCAAAGTAGGTCGGTCAATTCTAAGTGGTATACGATCATTTGTTTGCCGTAAGTCTTCGGAGAAATTCGTAAAACCAACCGCCAAAGAGGAATCATTCTCCAACATGACAATACGAGCTCACACACATCTTGTTAAAAAGGTTAATTTTTGAGCGGTCAAAACATCAAATTGAAGTCTCATCCTCCGTACGGTCTTGGTTTAGCACTCGATAACTTTTTCTTGTTCCAGAAAATAACTAAACTGCGTGATCACCGATTTACGAAATTTTGAGAAATGGTTTGAACTAATGCTAAAGTGTTTTAATCATTAAGGGGAGTATTTTGAAATGAATAAAGCCATTTGCACTTACAAATAATTGTTATTAATTGCCATACCCGAAATATAAGCAGTACCCCTCGTATTTGAAATTTTTCATAAAAAATGTTCTTGAAATAGCTTTCAAATAAATTGTATCTTTTATGAACACTCACATACACACGGCTAAATGTTTACGAGCTCTTAAAATAAAAATTAAAATTTATTCTTGATCTTCCTTAACAGAATTTCTACTTCCAAACCGCACAATCAATCTCTAGCATATTGAAATCGATTGAACACATTTATATTTGGTAAGCAATCGATATGTTTCTGCTGCTCATTTTATAATTGCATGATCGATACAAAACTTATGGTCAATGAACTTTTGTTGACACAAAATTCGACATCTTTGAAGTAAAAAAGAACTTTTTTACATAATTTCGTGCAATAATTGAAAATAAATGAGAGGTATTTAACCTCTAAAATGCCACATTAGGTTTCAAAAAATTGAAAATAACAATTTGTTATTTTTTAAACAAACTTCTAATACGAGGGTTGGACGAAGGGTTGAGCTAAATTACGAACAGCCTGTAGAAGAAAGTTTGTGGTTATATTTGCATGTGAGGCAAATACAACGTAGGGTGAGAGATAGAGCAACGATATTGCGTTAGAGTTACATCTTAACTTTTAGGATTAGACACCAATTCATAAATAAAAGGTGAGTATTTTTTTTTTTTTGGAAGGGTAAGTATATCAGGTTTAGGTTTACGGAAAGTACTTTATTCATCACAATTAGGTAATTCATTAAATTAAGCATTTATTTAAAGTTTTAATTGAAATCACAGGTAGCTATTTATTTATTTTCTCTAATTCAATTAATATATATTTAAATAACTAAGGTTGAATACACAAGTTTTCAAAATTATTTTAATGGAAATCGATGTCAATCGATGTCAAGACAGCGACGGTTAAGAGACAAGTGAAGTTTCATCAATTTAAAACAAGAGAAATATTATTTAGTGATATTTAAGATAATTTTAGATTAAGGATAAAATTCAACAAAATAATTTTCCAATAAAAATTGATATTCCAGTACAAATGTAAATTTAGCGTTATAAACGTTTATATAAAGCGTCCCCCATCTAACCTTTTTTTTGTCAACTAGTGCTTATTTTGTGAATGGTAATACTTAGCTCATGTCTGATTTGGCAGATAATTAGTTTTATCCTTTCGCTGAACTAATATGGTTGTGTATACGCTTGAACAACGCTGGGAAACTGGGCCTGCGATCGACTTACATAAGATGCCGATTTTGCCAAAAAAATCATCTTTTCAGATGAAGCTCATTTTGATCTTGGCGGGTATGTAAACAAGGAAAATTGTCGCACTTGTGGCACAGAAAACACGCACGCATACATTTGAAAGCCGATACACCCAAGACTAGTTACTGTTTGGTGCGGATTTTGGTCCAGAGGTAAAAATGGGCCATTTTTTTTCGAAAATGAGCAAGGAGTGGCCGTTACAGTCAATGGCGATCGTTATCGGGCCATGTTGAACGAATTTTTGTTCACAAAAATTGAAGAGGAAGATATTAGCAACATTTAGTTTCAACAGGATGGAGCTACGTGCCACACAGCCGAAGCTACACTCCATTTTTTGCGCCCTGTTTTTGAAGATCACGTTATCAGCCGCAGAGCTGATGTCGTTTGGCCACCTCGGAGCTGCGATTTGACACCGTTGGACTATTATTTGTGGAGTGCCGTCAAAGATAAGTGTTACGCCAACAAGCCAGAGACAATTGACGCTTTAAACGACAATATTCGTGAAGCCATTGGTGAAATACGGCTGCACACAATCGATAATGTGCTTAAAAATTGGACCGATCGTGTAGGCTACTGAATCGCCAGCCGAGGCAACCTTTTGAATGAAATTATTTTCCATTATTAACCGGAAGGATTGTACTTTCAAATAAAAGAAGAAATTTGAGAAAATTTTCAGTAGTTTTTTATAGCATTTAAAAAAAAAAAGAATTATTTGGCGAACCCTTTATAAAACAATTAATGTCTAAAGTGTAACTTTAGGCAAAAATATGAATATGAAATCGCCATATACATACATTTTGTTAAGTTTAATT